>ML241000.1:0-29422 GCA_004119915.2 Collichthys lucidus
CCCCTGGGTTATACCCCAATAGCCCCGCTGGCAGGAGCCTCGTGCCCCTGGGAGACTAGCTGTGGTAGTAGACTTTGCCGTTTTTTTTTTTTTTTTTTATGGTTGGACGCGACGTCACAGGCGACAAGTCAAACGATTTGAGTACAGTGACAAAACTGAATTGAATTTTTTGAGTACTGTGTACTTGGGAAAATCCATTAAGATGACTGAAAAAAATAGCAGTGAATTAACTTTTTTAAAGTTTTGAGTTAACACAACTTAATCCTTTTAACCAACTTTACTGTTTGGTTTTACAGTGTACCACTACTACTACTACTACTACTACTACTACTACAAATGATAATAAAAATAAAATAAAAATCATCTGAGTGAGAAATACTGTGTATATGCACGTCAGTCATCACCGCATGGCGATTGAAGAGAAAAGCTTTGTTCCCTGCCGAGATGTGAAAAAGCTTACAGCACCTGGTATTCCCAGGCGGTCACCCATCCAAGTACTAACCAGGCCTGACCCTGCTTAGCTTCCGAGATCAGACGAGATCGGGCGCATTCAGGGTGGTATGGCCGTAAGCCTCCGGGCGAGTGAGAAATACTGTGTATATGCACGTCAGTCATCACCGCCATGGCGATTGAAGGAGAAAAGCTTTGTTCCCTGCCGAGATGTGAAAAAGCTTACAGCACCTGGTATTCCCAGGCGGTCACCCATCCAAGTACTAACCAGGCCTGACCCTGCTTAGCTTCCGAGATCAGACGAGATCGGGCGCATTCAGGGTGGTATGGCCGTAAGCCTCGGGCAAGTGAGAAATACTGTGTATATGCACGTCAGTCATCACCGCCATGGCGATTGAAGGAGAAAAGCTTTGTTCCCTGCCGAGATGTGAAAAAGCTTACAGCACCTGGTATTCCCAGGCGGTCACCCATCCAAGTACTAACCAGCCAAGATCAAAGAACTTAGATGTCTTTGATATCACAGGCAGGCAAGATCAAAGAACTATGATGTCATCAGATTCTGGTTCCAAGTTCCATAGTAATGTAAACAAGTTTTACAGAAGATGAGCACATGATTTCATTTTACTGTAGAGAGAGAGAGAGAGAGAGAGAGAGAGAGAGAGAGAGAGAGAGAGAGAGAGAGTCACACACACATAAACACACACATGGTGATGGCCTCAGACATCTCCAGGAACCAGGCCCTCCCATGCCTCACCTCACTCTCAGGGGCCTGCGCTCCGGGGTCACGCTGGCCCCAGGGACCCCCTGACCTCCTCCCTGGTGTATGGGCCAACCAACCAACCCCACTGGACCAGGCTCTCCAGCCGAACCTGCGTACCCACTCTTAAGCACCCTCCCCTGGGTTATACCCCAATAGCCCCGCTGGCAGGAGCCTCGTGCCCCTGGGAGACTAGCTGTGGTAGTAGACTTTGCCGTTTTTTTTTTTTTTTTTTATGGTTGGACGCGACGTCACAGGCGACAAGTCAAACGATTTGAGTACAGTGACAAAACTGAATTGAATTTTTTGAGTACTGTGTACTTGGGAAAATCCATTAAGATGACTGAAAAAATAGCAGTGAATTAACTTTTTTAAAGTTTTGAGTTAACACAACTTAATCCTTTTAACCAACTTTACTGTTTGGTTTACAGTGTACCACTACTACTACTACTACTACTACTACTACTACTACAAATGATAATAAAAAATAAAATAAAAATCATCTGAGTGAGAAATACTGTGTATATGCACGTCAGTCATCACCGCCATGGCGATTGAAGAGAAAAGCTTTGTTCCCTGCCGAGATGTGAAAAAGCTTACAGCACCTGGTATTCCCAGGCGGTCACCCATCCAAGTACTAACCAGGCCTGACCCTGCTTAGCTTCCGAGATCAGACGAGATCGGGCGCATTCAGGGTGGTATGGCCGTAAGCCTCCGGGAAGTGAGAAATACTGTGTATATGCACGTCAGTCATCACCGCCATGGCGATTGAAGGAGAAAAGCTTTGTTCCCTGCCGAGATGTGAAAAAGCTTACAGCACCTGGTATTCCCAGGCGGTCACCCATCCAAGTACTAACCAGGCCTGACCCTGCTTAGCTTCCGAGATCAGACGAGATCGGGCGCATTCAGGGTGGTATGGCCGTAAGCCTCGGGAAGTGAGAAATACTGTGTATATGCACGTCAGTCATCACCGCCATGGCGATTGAAGGAGAAAAGCTTTGTTCCCTGCCGAGATGTGAAAAAGCTTACAGCACCTGGTATTCCCAGGCGGTCACCCATCCAAGTACTAACCAGCCAAGATCAAAGAACTTAGATGTCTTTGATATCACAGGCAGGCAAGATCAAAGAACTATGATGTCATCAGATTCTGGTTCCAAGTTCCATAGTAATGTAAACAAGTTTTACAGAAGATGAGCACATGATTTCATTTTACTGTAAAAGGGAGAGAGAGAGAGAGAGAGAGAGAGAGAGAGAGAGAGAGAGAGAGTCACACACACATGGTGATGGCCTCAGACATCTCCAGGAACCAGGCCCTCCCATGCCTCACCTCACTCTCAGGGGCCTGCGCTCCGGGACTGGGTCACGCTGGCCCCAGGGACCCCCTGACCTCCTCCCTGGTGTATGGGCCAACCAACCAACCCCACTGGACCAGGCTCTCCAGCCGAACCTGCGTACCCACTCTTAAGCACCCTCCCCTGGGTTATACCCCAATAGCCCCGCTGGCAGGAGCCTCGTGCCCCTGGGAGACTAGCTGTGGTAGTAGACTTTGCCGTTTTTTTTTGTTTTTTTTTATGGTTGGACGCGACGTCACAGGCGACAAGTCAAACGATTTGAGTACAGTGACAAAACTGAATTGAATTTTTTGAGTACTGTGTACTTAAAAGGGAAAATCCATTAAGATGACTGAAAAAAATAGCAGTGAATTAACTTTTTTAAAGTTTTGAGTTAACACAACTTAATCCTTTTAACCAACTTTACTGTTTGGTTTTACAGTGTACCACTACTACTACTACTACTACTACTACTACTACAAATGATAATAAAAAATAAAATAAAAATCATCTGAGTGAGAAATACTGTGTATATGCACGTCAGTCATCACCGCATGGCGATTGAAGAGAAAAGCTTTGTTCCCTGCCGAGATGTGAAAAAGCTTACAGCACCTGGTATTCCCAGGCGGTCACCCATCCAAGTACTAACCAGGCCTGACCCTGCTTAGCTTCCGAGATCAGACGAGATCGGGCGCATTCAGGGTGGTATGGCCGTAAGCCTCCGGGCAAGTGAGAAATACTGTGTATATGCACGTCAGTCATCACCGCCATGGCGATTGAAGGAGAAAAGCTTTGTTCCCTGCCGAGATGTGAAAAAGCTTACAGCACCTGGTATTCCCAGGCGGTCACCCATCCAAGTACTAACCAGCCAAGATCAAAGAACTTAGATGTCTTTGATATCACAGGCAGGCAAGATCAAAGAACTATGATGTCATCAGATTCTGGTTCCAAGTTCCATAGTAATGTAAACAAGTTTTACAGAAGATGAGCACATGATTTCATTTTACTGTAAAAGGGAGAGAGAGAGAGAGAGAGAGAGAGAGAGAGAGAGAGAGAGAGTCACACACACAACACACACATGGTGATGGCCTCAGACATCTCCAGGAACCAGGCCCTCCCATGCCTCACCTCACTCTCAGGGGCCTGCGCTCCGGGACTGGGTCACGCTGGCCCCAGGGACCCCCTGACCTCCTCCCTGGTGTATGGGCCAACCAACCAACCCCACTGGACCAGGCTCTCCAGCCGAACCTGCGTACCCACTCTTAAGCACCCTCCCCTGGGTTATACCCCAATAGCCCCGCTGGCAGGAGCCTCGTGCCCCTGGGAGACTAGCTGTGGTAGTAGACTTTGCCGTTTTTTGTTTTTTTTTTATGGTTGGACGCGACGTCACAGGCGACAAGTCAAACGATTTGAGTACAGTGACAAAACTGAATTGAATTTTTTGAGTACTGTGTACTTGGGAAAATCCATTAAGATGACTGAAAAAAATGCAGTGAATTAACTTTTTTAAAGTTTTGAGTTAACACAACTTAATCCTTTTAACCAACTTTACTGTTTGGTTTTACAGTGTACCACTACTACTACTACTACTACTACTACTACTACAAATGATAATAAAAAATAAAATAAAAATCATCTGAGTGAGAAATACTGTGTATATGCACGTCAGTCATCACCGCAATGGCGATTGAAGAAGAAAAGCTTTGTTCCCTGCCGAGATGTGAAAAAGCTTACAGCACCTGGTATTCCCAGGCGGTCACCCATCCAAGTACTAACCAGGCCTGACCCTGCTTAGCTTCCGAGATCAGACGAGATCGGGCGCATTCAGGGTGGTATGGCCGTAAGCCTCCGGGCAAGTGAGAAATACTGTGTATATGCACGTCAGTCATCACCGCCATGGCGATTGAAGGAGAAAAGCTTTGTTCCCTGCCGAGATGTGAAAAAGCTTACAGCACCTGGTATTCCCAGGCGGCTCACCATCCAAGTACTAACCAGGCCTGACCCTGCTTAGCTTCCGAGATCAGACGAGATCGGGCGCATTCAGGGTGGTATGGCCGTAAGCCTCCGGGCAGTGAGTGAGAATACTGTGTATATGCACGTCAGTCATCACCGCCATGGCGATTGAAGGAGAAAAGCTTTGTTCCCTGCCGAGATGTGAAAAAGCTTACAGCACCTGGTATTCCCAGGCGGTCACCCATCCAAGTACTAACCAGCCAAGATCAAAGAACTTAGATGTCTTTGATATCACAGGCAGGCAAGATCAAAGAACTATGATGTCATCAGATTCTGGTTCCAAGTTCCATAGTAATGTAAACAAGTTTTACAGAAGATGAGCACATGATTTCATTTTACTGAAAAGGGAGAGAGAGAGAGAGGAGAGAGAGAGAGAGAGAGAGAGAAGAGTCACACACACATAAACACACACATGGTGATGGCCTCAGACATCTCCAGGAACCAGGCCCTCCCATGCCTCACCTCACTCTCAGGGGCCTGCGCTCCGGGACTGGGTCACGCTGGCCCCAGGGACCCCCTGACCTCCTCCCTGGTGTATGGGCCAACCAACCAACCCCACTGGACCAGGCTCTCCAGCCGAACCTGCGTACCCACTCTTAAGCACCCTCCCCTGGGTTATACCCCAATAGCCCCGCTGGCAGGAGCCTCGTGCCCCTGGGAGACTAGCTGTGGTAGTAGACTTTGCCGTTTTTTTTTTTTTTTTTTATGGTTGGACGCGACGTCACAGGCGACAAGTCAAACGATTTGAGTACAGTGACAAAACTGAATTGAATTTTTTGAGTACTGTGTACTTGGGAAAATCCATTAAGATGACTGAAAAAATAGCAGTGAATTAACTTTTTTAAAGTTTTGAGTTAACACAACTTAATCCTTTTAACCAACTTTACTGTTTGGTTTTACAGTGTACCACTACTACTACTACTACTACTACTACTACTACACAAATGATAATAAAAAATAAAAAAAAATCATCTGAGTGAGAAATACTGTGTATATGCACGTCAGTCATCACCGCATGGCGATTGAAGAGAAAAGCTTTGTTCCCTGCCGAGATGTGAAAAAGCTTACAGCACCTGGTATTCCCAGGCGGTCACCCATCCAAGTACTAACCAGGCCTGACCCTGCTTAGCTTCCGAGATCAGACGAGATCGGGCGCATTCAGGGTGGTATGGCCGTAAGCCTCCGGGCAAGTGAGAAATACTGTGTATATGCACGTCAGTCATCACCGCCATGGCGATTGAAGGAGAAAAGCTTTGTTCCCTGCCGAGATGTGAAAAGCTTACAGCACCTGGTATTCCCAGGCGGTCACCCATCCAAGTACTAACCAGGCCTGACCCTGCTTAGCTTCCGAGATCAGACGAGATCGGGCGCATTCAGGGTGGTATGGCCGTAAGCCTCCGGGCAAGTGAGAAATACTGTGTATATGCACGTCAGTCATCACCGCCATGGCGATTGAAGGAGAAAAGCTTTGTTCCCTGCCGAGATGTGAAAAAGCTTACAGCACCTGGTATTCCCAGGCGGTCACCCATCCAAGTACTAACCAGCCAAGATCAAAGAACTTAGATGTCTTTGATATCACAGGCAGGCAAGATCAAAGAACTATGATGTCATCAGATTCTGGTTCCAAGTTCCATAGTAATGTAAACAAGTTTTACAGAAGATGAGCACATGATTTCATTTTACTGTAAAGGGAGAGAGAGAGAGAGAGAGAGAGAGAGAGAGAGAGAGAGAGAGAGAGTCACACACACAAACACACACATGGTGATGGCCTCAGACATCTCCAGGAACCAGGCCCTCCCATGCCTCACCTCACTCTCAGGGGCCTGCGCTCCGGGACTGGGTCACGCTGGCCCCAGGGACCCCCTGACCTCCTCCCTGGTGTATGGGCCAACCAACCAACCCCACTGGACCAGGCTCTCCAGCCGAACCTGCGTACCCACTCTTAAGCACCCTCCCTGGGTTATACCCAATAGCCCCGGCAGGAGCCGTAGTGCCCCTGGTAGTAGACTACTGTGGTTCGTTTTTTTTTTTTTTTTTTTATGGTTGGACGCGACGTCACAGGCGACAAGTCAAACGATTTGAGTACAGTGACAAAACTGAATTGAATTTTTTGAGTACTGTGTACTTGGGAAAATCCATTAAGATGACTGAAAAAAATAGCAGTGAATTAACTTTTTTAAAGTTTTGAGTTAACACAACTTAATCCTTTTAACCAACTTTACTGTTTGGTTTTACAGTGTACCACTACTACTACTACTACTACTACTACTACTACACAAATGATAATAAAAAATAAAATAAAATCATCTGAGTGAGAAATACTGTGTATATGCACGTCAGTCATCACCGCCATGGCGATTGAAGGAGAAAAGCTTTGTTCCCTGCCGAGATGTGAAAAAGCTTACAGCACCTGGTATTCCCAGGCGGTCACCCATCCAAGTACTAACCAGGCCTGACCCTGCTTAGCTTCCGAGATCAGACGAGATCGGGCGCATTCAGGGTGGTATGGCCGTAAGCCTCCGGGCAAGTGAGAAATACTGTGTATATGCACGTCAGTCATCACCGCCATGGCGATTGAAGGAGAAAAGCTTTGTTCCCTGCCGAGATGTGAAAAAGCTTACAGCACCTGGTATTCCCAGGCGGTCACCATCCAAGTACTAACCAGGCCTGACCCTGCTTAGCTTCCGAGATCAGACGAGATCGGGCGCATTCAGGGTGGTATGGCCGTAAGCCTCCGGGCAAGTGAGAAATACTGTGTATATGCACGTCAGTCATCACCGCCATGGCGATTGAAGGAGAAAAGCTTTGTTCCCTGCCGAGATGTGAAAAAGCTTACAGCACCTGGTATTCCCAGGCGGTCACCCATCCAAGTACTAACCAGCCAAGATCAAAGAACTTAGATGTCTTTGATATCACAGGCAGGCAAGATCAAAGAACTATGATGTCATCAGATTCTGGTTCCAAGTTCCATAGTAATGTAAACAAGTTTTACAGAAGATGAGCACATGATTTCATTTTACTGTAGAGAGAGAGAGAGAGAGAGAGAGAGAGAGAGAGAGAGAGAGAGAGAGAGAGAGAGAGAGAGAGTCACACACACATAAACACACACATGGTGATGGCCTCAGACATCTCCAGGAACCAGGCCCTCCCATGCCTCACCTCACTCTCAGGGGCCTGCGCTCCGGGACTGGGTCACGCTGGCCCCAGGGACCCCCTGACCTCCTCCCTGGTGTATGGGCCAACCAACCAACCCCACTGGACCAGGCTCTCCAGCCGAACCTGCGTACCCACTCTTAAGCACCCTCCCTGGGTTATACCCCAATAGCCCCGCTGGCAGGAGCCTCGTGCCCCTGGGAGACTAGCTGTGGTAGTAGACTTTGCCGTTTTTTTTTGTTTTTTTTTTATGGTTGGACGCGACGTCACAGGCGACAAGTCAAACGATTTGAGTACAGTGACAAAACTGAATTGAATTTTTGAGTACTGTGTACTGGGAAAATCCATTAAGATGACTGAAAAAAATGCAGTGAATTAACTTTTTTAAAGTTTTGAGTTAACACAACTTAATCCTTTTAACCAACTTTACTGTTTGGTTTTACAGTGTACCACTACTACTACTACTACTACTACTACTACTACACAAATGATAATAAAAAATAAATAAAAATCATCTGAGTGAGAAATACTGTGTATATGCACGTCAGTCATCACCGCCATGGCGATTGAAGAAGAGAAAAGCTTTGTTCCCTGCCGAGATGTGAAAAAGCTTACAGCACCTGGTATTCCCAGGCGGTCACCCATCCAAGTACTAACCAGGCCTGACCCTGCTTAGCTTCCGAGATCAGACGAGATCGGGCGCATTCAGGGTGGTATGGCCGTAAGCCTCCGGGCAAGTGAGAAATACTGTGTATATGCACGTCAGTCATCACCGCCATGGCGATTGAAGGAGAAAAGCTTTGTTCCCTGCCGAGATGTGAAAAAGCTTACAGCACCTGGTATTCCCAGGCGGTCACCCATCCAAGTACTAACCAGGCCTGACCCTGCTTAGCTTCCGAGATCAGACGAGATCGGGCGCATTCAGGGTGGTATGGTAAGCCTCGGGCAAGTGAGAAATACTGTGTATATGCACGTCAGTCATCACCGCCATGGCGATTGAAGGAGAAAAGCTTTGTTCCCTGCCGAGATGTGAAAAAGCTTACAGCACCTGGTATTCCCAGGCGGTCACCCATCCAAGTACTAACCAGCCAAGATCAAAGAACTTAGATGTCTTTGATATCACAGGCAGGCAAGATCAAAGAACTATGATGTCATCAGATTCTGGTTCCAAGTTCCATAGTAATGTAAACAAGTTTTACAGAAGATGAGCACATGATTTCATTTTACTGTAAAAGGGAGAGAGAGAGAGAGAGAGAGAGAGAGAGAGAGAGAGAGAGAGAGGAGTCACACACATAAACAACACATGGTGATGGCCTCAGACATCTCCAGGAACCAGGCCCTCCCATGCCTCACCTCACTCTCAGGGGCCTGCGCTCCGGGACTGGGTCACGCTGGCCCCAGGGACCCCCTGACCTCCTCCCTGGTGTATGGGCCAACCAACCAACCCCACTGGACCAGGCTCTCCAGCCGAACCTGCGTACCCACTTTAAGCACCCTCCCCTGGGTTATACCCCAATAGCCCCGCTGGCAGGAGCCTCGTGCCCCTGGGAGACTAGCTGTGGTAGTAGACTTTGCCGTTTTTTTTTTTTTTATGGTTGGACGCGACGTCACAGGCGACAAGTCAAACGATTTGAGTACAGTGACAAAACTGAATTGAATTTTTTGAGTACTGTGTACTAAAATCCATTAAGATGACTGAAAAAATAGCAGTGAATAACTTTTTTAAAGTTTTGAGTTAACACAACTTCTCCTTTAACCAACTTTACTGTTTGGTTTTACAGTGTACCACTACTACTACTACTACTACTACTACTACTACACATGATAATAAAAAATAAAATAAAAATCATCTGAGTGAGAAATACTGTGTATATGCACGTCAGTCATCACCGCATGGGCTATTGAAGAAGAAAAGCTTTGTTCCCTGCCGAGATGTGAAAAAGCTTACAGCACCTGGTATTCCCAGGCGGTCACCATCCAAGTACTAACCAGGCCTGACCCTGCTTGCTTCCGAGATCGACGGACGGGCGATTCAGGGTGGTATGGCCGTAAGCCGGGCGAGTGAGAAATACTGTGTATATGCACGTCAGTCATCACCGCCATGGCGTGAAGGAGGAAAAGCTTTGTTCCCGGCCGAGATGTGAAACAGCTTACAGCACTGGTATTCCCAGGCGGTCACCCATCCAAGTACTAACCAGGCCTGACCCTGCTTAGCTTCCGAGATCAGACGAGATCGGGCGCATTCAGGGTGGTATGGCCGTAAGCCCTGGGAAGTGAGAAATACTGTGTATATGCAGGTCAGTCATCACCGCCATGGCGATTGAAGGAGAAAAGCTTTGTTCCCTGCCGAGATGTGAAAAAGCTTACAGCACCTGGTATTCCCAGGCGGTCACCCATCCAAGTACTAACCAGCCAAGATCAAAGAACTTAGATGTCTTTGATATCACAGGCAGGCAAGATCAAAGAACTATGATGTCATCAGATTCTGGTTCCAAGTTCCATAGTAATGTAAACAAGTTTTACAGAAGATGAGCACATGATTTCATTTTACTGTAAAAGGGAGAGAGAGAGAGAGAGAGAGAGAGAGAGAGAGAGAGAGAGAGAGAGAGTCACACACACATAAACACACACATGGTGATGGCCTCAGACATCTCCAGGAACCAGGCCCTCCCATGCCTCACCTCACTCTCAGGGGCCTGCGCTCGGGACTGGGTCACGCTGGCCCCAGGGACCCCCTGACCTCCTCCCTGGTGTATGGGCCAACCAACCAACCCCACTGGACCAGGCTCTCCAGCCGAACCTGCGTACCCACTCTTAAGCACCCTCCCCTGGGTTATACCCCAATAGCCCCGCTGGCAGGAGCCTCGTGCCCCTGGGAGACTAGCTGTGGTAGTAGACTTTGCCGTTTTTTTTTTTTTTTTTTTATGGTTGGACGCGACGTCACAGGCGACAAGTCAAACGATTTGAGTACAGTGACAAAACTGAATTGAATTTTTTGAGTACTGTGTACTTGGGAAAATCCATTAAGATGACTGAAAAAAATAGCAGTGAATTAACTTTTTTAAAGTTTTGAGTTAACACAACTTAATCCTTTTAACCAACTTTACTGTTTGGTTTTACAGTGTACCACTACTACTACTACTACTACTACTACTACACAAATGATAATAAAAAATAAAATAAAAATCATCTGAGTGAGAAATACTGTGTATATGCACGTCAGTCATCACCGCATGGCTATTGAAGAGAGAAAAGCTTTGTTCCCTGCCGAGATGTGAAAAAGCTTACAGCACCTGGTATTCCCAGGCGGTCACCCATCCAAGTACTAACCAGGCCTGACCCTGCTTAGCTTCCGAGATCAGACGAGATCGGGCGCTTTCAGGGTGGTATGGCCGTAAGCCTCCGGGCGAGTGAGAAATACTGTGTATATGCACGTCAGTCATCACCGCCATGGCGATTGAAGGAGAAAAGCTTTGTTCCCTGCCGAGATGTGAAAAAGCTTACAGCACCTGGTATTCCCAGGCGGTCACCCATCCAAGTACTAACCAGGCCTGACCCTGCTTAGCTTCCGAGATCAGACGAGATCGGGCGCATTCAGGGTGGTATGGCCGTAAGCCCGGGGAAGTGAGAAATACTGTGTATATGCACGTCAGTCATCACCGCCATGGCGATTGAAGGAGAAAAGCTTTGTTCCCTGCCGAGATGTGAAAAAGCTTACAGCACCTGGTATTCCCAGGCGGTCACCCATCCAAGTACTAACCAGCCAAGATCAAAGAACTTAGATGTCTTTGATATCACAGGCAGGCAAGATCAAAGAACTATGATGTCATCAGATTCTGGTTCCAAGTTCCATAGTAATGTAAACAAGTTTTACAGAAGATGAGCACATGATTTCATTTTACTGAGAGAGAGAGAGAGAGAGAGAGAGAGAGAGAGAGAGAGAGAGAGAGAGAGAGAGAGAGAGTCACACACACATGGTGATGGCCTCAGACATCTCCAGGAACCAGGCCCTCCCATGCCTCACCTCACTCTCAGGGGCCTGCGCTCCGGGACTGGGTCACGCTGGCCCCAGGGACCCCCTGACCTCCTCCCTGGTGTATGGGCCAACCAACCAACCCCACTGGACCAGGCTCTCCAGCCGAACCTGCGTACCCACTCTTAAGCACCCTCCCCTGGGTTATACCCCAATAGCCCCGCTGGCAGGAGCCTCGTGCCCCTGGGAGACTAGCTGTGGTAGTAGACTTTGCCGTTTTTTTTTTTTTTTTTTATGGTTGGACGCGACGTCACAGGCGACAAGTCAAACGATTTGAGTACAGTGACAAAACTGAATTGAATTTTTGAGTACTGTGTACTGGGAAAATCCATTAAGATGACTGAAAAAAATAGCAGTGAATTAACTTTTTTAAAGTTTTGAGTTAACACAACTTAATCCTTTTAACCAACTTTACTGTTTGGTTTTACAGTGTACACCTACTACTACTACTACTACTACTACTACTACCACAAATGATAATAAAAATAAAATAAAAATCATCTGAGTGAGAAATACTGTGTATATGCACGTCAGTCATCACCGCTATGGCTATTGAAGAGAAAAGCTTTGTTCCCTGCCGAGATGTGAAAAAGCTTACAGCACCTGGTATTCCCAGGCGGTCACCCATCCAAGTACTAACCAGGCCTGACCCTGCTTAGCTTCCGAGATCAGACGAGATCGGGCGCATTCAGGGTGGTATGGCCGTAAGCCTCCGGGCGAGTGAGAAATACTGTGTATATGCACGTCAGTCATCACCGCCATGGCGATTGAAGGAGAAAAGCTTTGTTCCCTGCCGAGATGTGAAAAAGCTTACAGCACCTGGTATTCCCAGGCGGTCACCCATCCAAGTACTAACCAGGCCTGACCCTGCTTAGCTTCCGAGATCAGACGAGATCGGGCGCATTCAGGGTGGTATGGCCGTAAGCCTCGGGAAGTGAGAAATACTGTGTATATGCAGGTCAGTCATCACCGCCATGGCGATTGAAGGAGAAAAGCTTTGTTCCCTGCCGAGATGTGAAAAAGCTTACAGCACCTGGTATTCCCAGGCGGTCACCCATCCAAGTACTAACCAGCCAAGATCAAAGAACTTAGATGTCTTTGATATCACAGGCAGGCAAGATCAAAGAACTATGATGTCATCAGATTCTGGTTCCAAGTTCCATAGTAATGTAAACAAGTTTTACAGAAGATGAGCACATGATTTCATTTTACTGTAAAAGTGAGAGAGAGAGAGAGAGAGAGAGAGAGAGAGAGAGAGAGAGTCACACACACATAAACACACACATGGTGATGGCCTCAGACATCTCCAGGAACCAGGCCCTCCCATGCCTCACCTCACTCTCAGGGGCCTGCGCTCCGGGACTGGGTCACGCTGGCCCCAGGGACCCCCTGACCTCCTCCCTGGTGTATGGGCCAACCAACCAACCCCACTGGACCAGGCTCTCCAGCCGAACCTGCGTACCCACTCTTAAGCACCCTCCCCTGGGTTATACCCCAATAGCCCCGCTGGCAGGAGCCTCGTGCCCCTGGGAGACTAGCTGTGGTAGTAGACTTTGCCGTTTTTTTTTTTTTTTTTTATGGTTGGACGCGACGTCACAGGCGACAAGTCAAACGATTTGAGTACAGTGACAAAACTGAATTGAATTTTTTGAGTACTGTGTACTGGGAAAATCCATTAAGATGACTGAAAAAAATAGCAGTGAATTAACTTTTTAAAGTTTTGAGTTAACACAACTTAATCCTTTTAACCAACTTTACTGTTTGGTTTTACAGTGTACCACTACTACTACTACTACTACTACTACTACTACTACAAATGATAATAAAAAATAAATAAAATAAATCATCTGAGTGAGAAATACTGTGTATATGCACGTCAGTCATCACCGCTATGGATTGAAGAAGAAAAGCTTTGTTCCCTGCCGAGATGTGAAAAAGCTTACAGCACCTGGTATTCCCAGGCGGTCACCCATCCAAGTACTAACCAGGCCTGACCCTGCTTAGCTTCCGAGATCAGACGAGATCGGGCGCTTTCAGGGTGGTATGGCCGTAAGCCTCCGGGCGAGTGAGAAATACTGTGTATATGCACGTCAGTCATCACCGCCATGGCGATTGAAGGAGAAAAGCTTTGTTCCCTGCCGAGATGTGAAAAAGCTTACAGCACCTGGTATTCCCAGGCGGTCACCCATCCAAGTACTAACCAGGCCTGACCCTGCTTAGCTTCCGAGATCAGACGAGATCGGGCGCATTCAGGGTGGTATGGCCGTAAGCCTCTGGGAAGTGAGAAATACTGTGTATATGCAGGTCAGTCATCACCGCCATGGCGATTGAAGGAGAAAAGCTTTGTTCCCTGCCGAGATGTGAAAAAGCTTACAGCACCTGGTATTCCCAGGCGGTCACCCATCCAAGTACTAACCAGCCAAGATCAAAGAACTTAGATGTCTTTGATATCACAGGCAGGCAAGATCAAAGAACTATGATGTCATCAGATTCTGGTTCCAAGTTCCATAGTAATGTAAACAAGTTTTACAGAAGATGAGCACATGATTTCATTTTACTGTGAGAAAGAGAGAGAGAGAGAGAGAGAGAGAGAGAGAGAGAGAGAGAGAGAGAGAGAGAGAGTCACACACACATAAACACACATGGTGATGGCCTCAGACATCTCCAGGAACCAGGCCCTCCCATGCCTCACCTCACTCTCAGGGGCCTGCGCTCCGGGACTGGGTCACGCTGGCCCCAGGGACCCCCTGACCTCCTCCCTGGTGTATGGGCCAACCAACCAACCCCACTGGACCAGGCTCTCCAGCCGAACCTGCGTACCCACTCTTAAGCACCCTCCCCTGGGTTATACCCCAATAGCCCCGCTGGCAGGAGCCTCGTGCCCCTGGGAGACTAGCTGTGGTAGTAGACTTTGCCGTTTTTTTTTTTTTTTTTTATGGTTGGACGCGACGTCACAGGCGACAAGTCAAACGATTTGAGTACAGTGACAAAACTGAATTGAATTTTTTGAGTACTGTGTACTGGGAAAATCCATTAAGATGACTGAAAAAAATAGCAGTGAATTAACTTTTTAAAGTTTTGAGTTAACACAACTTAATCCTTTTAACCAACTTTACTGTTTGGTTTTACAGTGTACCACTACTACTACTACTACTACTACTACTACTACAAATGATAATAAAAAAATAAAATAAAAAATCTCTGAGTGAGAAATACTGTGTATATGCACGTCAGTCATCACCGCTATGGATTGAAGAAGAAAAGCTTTGTTCCCTGCCGAGATGTGAAAAAGCTTACAGCACCTGGTATTCCCAGGCGGTCACCCATCCAAGTACTAACCAGGCCTGACCCTGCTTAGCTTCCGAGATCAGACGAGATCGGGCGCTTTCAGGGTGGTATGGCCGTAAGCCTCCGGGCGAGTGAGAAATACTGTGTATATGCACGTCAGTCATCACCGCCATGGCGATTGAAGGAGAAAAGCTTTGTTCCCTGCCGAGATGTGAAAAAGCTTACAGCACCTGGTATTCCCAGGCGGTCACCCATCCAAGTACTAACCAGGCCTGACCCTGCTTAGCTTCCGAGATCAGACGAGATCGGGCGCATTCAGGGTGGTATGGCCGTAAGCCTCGGGCAAGTGAGAAATACTGTGTATATGCGTCAGTCATCACCGCCATGGCGATTGAAGGAGAAAAGCTTTGTTCCCTGCCGAGATGTGAAAAAGCTTACAGCACCTGGTATTCCCAGGCGGTCACCCATCCAAGTACTAACCAGCCAAGATCAAAGAACTTAGATGTCTTTGATATCACAGGCAGGCAAGATCAAAGAACTATGATGTCATCAGATTCTGGTTCCAAGTTCCATAGTAATGTAAACAAGTTTTACAGAAGATGAGCAATGATTTCATTTTACTAGAGAGAGAGAGAGAGAGAGAGAGAGAGAGAGAGAGAGAGAGAGAGAGAGAGAGAGAGAGAGAGAGAGTCACACACACATAAACACACACATGGTGATGGCCTCAGACATCTCCAGGAACCAGGCCCTCCCATGCCTCACCTCACTCTCAGGGGCCTGCGCTCCGGGACTGGGTCACGCTGGCCCAGGGACCCCCTGACCTCCTCCCTGGTGTATGGGCCAACCAACCAACCCCACTGGACCAGGCTCTCCAGCCGAACCTGCGTACCCACTCTTAAGCACCCTCCCCTGGGTTATACCCCAATAGCCCCGCTGGCAGGAGCCTCGTGCCCCTGGGAGACTAGCTGTGGTAGTAGACTTTGCCGTTTTTTTTTTTTTTTTTTTTATGGTTGGACGCGACGTCACAGGCGACAAGTCAAACGATTGAGTACAGTGACAAAACTGAATTGAATTTTTGAGTATGTGTACTGGGAAAATCCATTAAGATGACTGAAAAAAATAGCAGTGAATTAACTTTTTTAAAGTTTTGAGTTAACACAACTTAATCCTTTTAACCAACTTTACTGTTTGGTTTTACAGTGTACCACTATACTACTACTACTACTACTAATTAATAACAAAGAAATAAAATAAAAAAATCATCTGAGTGAGAGATAACTGTGTATATGCACGTCAGTCATCACGCCATGGCTATTGAAGAAGAAGCTTTGTTCCTGCGAGATGTGAAAAAGCTTACAGCACCTGGTATTCCCAGGCGGCACCCATCAAGTACTAACCAGGCCTGACCCTGCTTAGCTTCCGAGATCAGACGAGATCGGCGCTTTCAGGGTGGTATGGCCGTAAGCCTCCGGGCGAGTGAGAAATATGTGTATATGCACGTCAGTCATCCCCGCCATGGCGATGAAGGAGAGAAAGCTTTGTTCCCTGCGAGATGTGAAAAAGCTTACAGCACTGGTATTCCCAGGCGGTCACCATCCAAGTACTAACCGGCCTGACCCTGCTTAGCTTCCGAGATCAGACGAGATCGGGCGCATTCAGGGTGGTATGGCCGTAAGCCTCCGGGCAAGTGGAAATACTGTGTATATGCACGTCAGTCATCACCGCCATGGCGATTGAAGAGAAAAGCTTTGTTCCCTGCCGAGATGTGAAAAAAGCTTACAGCACCTGGTATTCCCAGGCGGTCACCCATCCAAGTACTAACCAGCCAAGATCAAAGAACTTAGATGTCTTGATATCACAGGCAGGCAAGATCAAAGAACTATGATTGTCATCAGATCTGGTTCCAAGTTCCATAGTAATGTAAACAAGTTTTACAGAAGATGAGCACATGATTTCATTTTACTGTAAAAAGAGAGAGAGAGAGAGAGAGAGAGAGAGAGAGAGAGAGAGAGAGAGAGAGAGTCACACACACATAAACACACACATGGTGATGGCCTCAGACATCTCCAGGAACCAGGCCCTCCCATGCCTCACCTCACTCTCAGGGGCCTGCGCTCCGGGACTGGGTCACGCTGGCCCCAGGGACCCCCTGACCTCCTCCCTGGTGTATGGGCCAACCAACCAACCCCACTGGACCAGGCTCT
Organism: Collichthys lucidus; assembly: GCA_004119915.2. Classification (NCBI taxonomy): domain Eukaryota; kingdom Metazoa; phylum Chordata; class Actinopteri; family Sciaenidae; genus Collichthys; species Collichthys lucidus. Next base: position 17,230 of record ML241000.1, read on the forward strand.
CCAGCCGAACCTGCGTACCCACTCTTAAGCACCCTCCCCTGGGTTATACCCCAATAGCCCCGCTGGCAGGAGCCTCGTGCCCCTGGGAGACTAGCTGTGGTAGTAGACTTTGCCGTTTTTTTTTTTTTTTTTTATGGTTGGACGCGACGTCACAGGCGACAAGTCAAACGATTTGAGTACAGTGACAAAACTGAATTGAATTTTTTGAGTACTGTGTACTTAAAGGGAAAATCCATTAAGATGACTGAAAAAAATGCAGTGAATTAACTTTTTTAAAGTTTTGAGTTAACACAACTTAATCCTTTTAACCAACTTTACTGTTTGGTTTTACAGTGTACCACTACTACTACTACTACTACTACTACTACAAATGATAATAAAAAATAAAATAAAAATCATCTGAGTGAGAAATACTGTGTATATGCACGTCAGTCATCACCGCCATGGCGATTGAAGGAGAAAAGCTTTGTTCCCTGCCGAGATGTGAAAAAGCTTACAGCACCTGGTATTCCCAGGCGGTCACCCATCCAAGTACTAACCAGGCCTGACCCTGCTTAGCTTCCGAGATCAGACGAGATCGGGCGCATTCAGGGTGGTATGGCCGTAAGCCTCCGGGCAAGTGAGAAATACTGTGTATATGCACGTCAGTCATCACCGCCATGGCGATTGAAGGAGAAAAGCTTTGTTCCCTGCCGAGATGTGAAAAAGCTTACAGCACCTGGTATTCCCAGGCGGTCACCCATCCAAGTACTAACCAGGCCTGACCCTGCTTAGCTTCCGAGATCAGACGAGATCGGGCGCATTCAGGGTGGTATGGCCGTAAGCCTCCGGGCAAGTGAGAAATACTGTGTATATGCACGTCAGTCATCACCGCCATGGCGATTGAAGGAGAAAAGCTTTGTTCCCTGCCGAGATGTGAAAAAGCTTACAGCACCTGGTATTCCCAGGCGGTCACCCATCCAAGTACTAACCAGCCAAGATCAAAGAACTTAGATGTCTTTGATATCACAGGCAGGCAAGATCAAAGAACTATGATGTCATCAGATTCTGGTTCCAAGTTCCATAGTAATGTAAACAAGTTTTACAGAAGATGAGCACATGATTTCATTTTACTGTAAAAGGAAGAGAGAGAGAGAGAGAGAGAGAGAGAGAGAGAGAGAGAGAGTCACACACACATAAACACACACGGTGATGGCCTCAGACATCTCCAGGAACCAGGCCCTCCCATGCCTCACCTCACTCTCAGGGGCCTGCGCTCCGGGACTGGGTCACGCTGGCCCCAGGGACCCCCTGACCTCCTCCCTGGTGTATGGGCCAACCAACCAACCCCACTGGACCAGGCTCTCCAGCCGAACCTGCGTACCCACTCTTAAGCACCCTCCCCTGGGTTATACCCCAATAGCCCCGCTGGCAGGAGCCTCGTGCCCCTGGGAGACTAGCTGTGGTAGTAGACTTTGCCGTTTTTTTTTTTTTTTTATGGTTGGACGCGACGTCACAGGCGACAAGTCAAACGATTTGAGTACAGTGACAAAACTGAATTGAATTTTTTGAGTACTGTGTACTTAAAAGGGAAAATCCATTAAGATGACTGAAAAAAATTGCAGTGAATTAACTTTTTTAAAGTTTTGAGTTAACACAACTTAATCCTTTTAACCAACTTTACTGTTTGGTTTTACAGTGTACCACTACTACTACTACTACTACTACTACTACTACAAATGATAATAAAAATAAAATAAAAATCATCTGAGTGAGAAATACTGTGTATATGCACGTCAGTCATCACCGCCATGGCGATTGAAGAGAAAAGCTTTGTTCCCTGCCGAGATGTGAAAAAGCTTACAGCACCTGGTATTCCCAGGCGGTCACCCATCCAAGTACTAACCAGGCCTGACCCTGCTTAGCTTCCGAGATCAGACGAGATCGGGCGCATTCAGGGTGGTATGGCCGTAAGCCTCCGGGCAAGTGAGAAATACTGTGTATATGCACGTCAGTCATCACCGCCATGGCGATTGAAGGAGAAAAGCTTTGTTCCCTGCCGAGATGTGAAAAAGCTTACAGCACCTGGTATTCCCAGGCGGTCACCCATCCAAGTACTAACCAGGCCTGACCCTGCTTAGCTTCCGAGATCAGACGAGATCGGGCGCATTCAGGGTGGTATGGCCGTAAGCCTCCGGGCAAGTGAGAAATACTGTGTATATGCACGTCAGTCATCACCGCCATGGCGATTGAAGGAGAAAAGCTTTGTTCCCTGCCGAGATGTGAAAAAGCTTACAGCACCTGGTATTCCCAGGCGGTCACCCATCCAAGTACTAACCAGCCAAGATCAAAGAACTTAGATGTCTTTGATATCACAGGCAGGCAAGATCAAAGAACTATGATGTCATCAGATTCTGGTTCCAAGTTCCATAGTAATGTAAACAAGTTTTACAGAAGATGAGCACATGATTTCATTTTACTGTAAAGGAGAGAGAGAGAGAGAGAGAGAGAGAGAGAGAGAGAGAGAGAGAGAGAGAGAGAGTCACACACATAAACACACACATGGTGATGGCCTCAGACATCTCCAGGAACCAGGCCCTCCCATGCCTCACCTCACTCTCAGGGGCCTGCGCTCCGGGACTGGGTCACGCTGGCCCCAGGGACCCCCTGACCTCCTCCCTGGTGTATGGGCCAACCAACCAACCCCACTGGACCAGGCTCTCCAGCCGAACCTGCGTACCCACTCTTAAGCACCCTCCCCTGGGTTATACCCCAATAGCCCCGCTGGCAGGAGCCTCGTGCCCCTGGGAGACTAGCTGTGGTAGTAGACTTTGCCGTTTTTTTTTTTTTTTTTATGGTTGGACGCGACGTCACAGGCGACAAGTCAAACGATTTGAGTACAGTGACAAAACTGAATTGAATTTTTTGAGTACTGTGTACTTAAAAGGGAAAATCCATTAAGATGACTAAAAAATTGCAGTGAATTAACTTTTTTAAAGTTTTGAGTTAACACAACTTAATCCTTTTAACCAACTTTACTGTTTGGTTTTACAGTGTACCACTACTACTACTACTACTACTACTACTACTACAAATGATAAAAAAATAAAATAAAAATCATCTGAGTGAGAAATACTGTGTATATGCACGTCAGTCATCACCGCCATGGCGATTGAAGGAGAAAAGCTTTGTTCCCTGCCGAGATGTGAAAAAGCTTACAGCACCTGGTATTCCCAGGCGGTCACCCATCCAAGTACTAACCAGGCCTGACCCTGCTTAGCTTCCGAGATCAGACGAGATCGGGCGCATTCAGGGTGGTATGGCCGTAAGCCTCCGGGCAAGTGAGAAATACTGTGTATATGCACGTCAGTCATCACCGCCATGGCGATTGAAGGAGAAAAGCTTTGTTCCCTGCCGAGATGTGAAAAAGCTTACAGCACCTGGTATTCCCAGGCGGTCACCCATCCAAGTACTAACCAGGCCTGACCCTGCTTAGCTTCCGAGATCAGACGAGATCGGGCGCATTCAGGGTGGTATGGCCGTAAGCCTCCGGGCAAGTGAGAAATACTGTGTATATGCACGTCAGTCATCACCGCCATGGCGATTGAAGGAGAAAAGCTTTGTTCCCTGCCGAGATGTGAAAAAGCTTACAGCACCTGGTATTCCCAGGCGGTCACCCATCCAAGTACTAACCAGCCAAGATCAAAGAACTTAGATGTCTTTGATATCACAGGCAGGCAAGATCAAAGAACTATGATGTCATCAGATTCTGGTTCCAAGTTCCATAGTAATGTAAACAAGTTTTACAGAAGATGAGCACATGATTTCATTTTACTGTAAAAGAGAGAGAGAGAGAGAGAGAGAGAGAGAGAGAGAGTCACAACACATAAACACACATGGTGATGGCCTCAGACATCTCCAGGAACCAGGCCCTCCCATGCCTCACCTCACTCTCAGGGGCCTGCGCTCCGGGACTGGGTCACGCTGGCCCCAGGGACCCCTGACCTCCTCCCTGGTGTATGGGCCAACCAACCAACCCCACTGGACCAGGCTCTCCAGCCGAACCTGCGTACCCACTCTTAAGCACCCTCCCCTGGGTTATACCCCAATAGCCCCGCTGGCAGGAGCCTCGTGCCCCTGGGAGACTAGCTGTGGTAGTAGACTTTGCCGTTTTTTTTTTTTTTTTTATGGTTGGACGCGACGTCACAGGCGACAAGTCAAACGATTTGAGTACAGTGACAAAACTGAATTGAATTTTTTGAGTACTGTGTACTTAAAAGGGAAAATCCATTAAGATGACTGAAAAAAATTGCAGTGAATTAACTTTTTAAAGTTTTGAGTTAACACAACTTAATCCTTTTAACCAACTTTACTGTTTGGTTTTACAGTGTACCACACTACTACTACTACTACTACTACTACTACAAATGATAATAAAATAAAATAAAAATCATCTGAGTGAGAAATACTGTGTATATGCACGTCAGTCATCACCGCCATGGCGATTGAAGGAGAAAAGCTTTGTTCCCTGCCGAGATGTGAAAAAGCTTACAGCACCTGGTATTCCCAGGCGGTCACCCATCCAAGTACTAACCAGGCCTGACCCTGCTTAGCTTCCGAGATCAGACGAGATCGGGCGCATTCAGGGTGGTATGGCCGTAAGCCTCCGGGCAAGTGAGAAATACTGTGTATATGCACGTCAGTCATCACCGCCATGGCGATTGAAGGAGAAAAGCTTTGTTCCCTGCCGAGATGTGAAAAAGCTTACAGCACCTGGTATTCCCAGGCGGTCACCCATCCAAGTACTAACCAGGCCTGACCCTGCTTAGCTTCCGAGATCAGACGAGATCGGGCGCATTCAGGGTGGTATGGCCGTAAGCCTCCGGGCAAGTGAGAAATACTGTGTATATGCACGTCAGTCATCACCGCCATGGCGATTGAAGGAGAAAAGCTTTGTTCCCTGCCGAGATGTGAAAAAGCTTACAGCACCTGGTATTCCCAGGCGGTCACCCATCCAAGTACTAACCAGCCAAGATCAAAGAACTTAGATGTCTTTGATATCACAGGCAGGCAAGATCAAAGAACTATGATGTCATCAGATTCTGGTTCCAAGTTCCATAGTAATGTAAACAAGTTTTACAGAAGATGAGCACATGATTTCATTTTACTGTAGAGAGAGAGAGAGAGAGAGAGAGAGAGAGAGAGAGAGAGAGAGAGAGAGAGAGAGTCACACACACATAAACACACACATGGTGATGGCCTCAGACATCTCCAGGAACCAGGCCCTCCCATGCCTCACCTCACTCTCAGGGGCCTGCGCTCCGGGACTGGGTCACGCTGGCCCCAGGGACCCCCTGACCTCCTCCCTGGTGTATGGGCCAACCAACCAACCCCACTGGACCAGGCTCTCCAGCCGAACCTGCGTACCCACTCTTAAGCACCCTCCCCTGGGTTATACCCCAATAGCCCCGCTGGCAGGAGCCTCGTGCCCCTGGGAGACTAGCTGTGGTAGTAGACTTTGCCGTTTTTTTTTTTTTTTATGGTTGGACGCGACGTCACAGGCGACAAGTCAAACGATTTGAGTACAGTGACAAAACTGAATTGAATTTTTTGAGTACTGTGTACTTAAAGGGAAAATCCATTAAGATGACTGAAAAAAATTGCAGTGAATTAACTTTTTTAAAGTTTTGAGTTAACACAACTTAATCCTTTTAACCAACTTTACTGTTTGGTTTTACAGTGTACCACTACTACTACTACTACTACTACTACTACTACAAATGATAAAAAAATAAAATAAAAATCATCTGAGTGAGAAATACTGTGTATATGCACGTCAGTCATCACCGCCATGGCGATTGAAGGAGAAAAGCTTTGTTCCCTGCCGAGATGTGAAAAAGCTTACAGCACCTGGTATTCCCAGGCGGTCACCCATCCAAGTACTAACCAGGCCTGACCCTGCTTAGCTTCCGAGATCAGACGAGATCGGGCGCATTCAGGGTGGTATGGCCGTAAGCCCGGGCAAGTGAGAAATACTGTGTATATGCACGTCAGTCATCACCGCCATGGCGATTGAAGGAGAAAAGCTTTGTTCCCTGCCGAGATGTGAAAAAGCTTACAGCACCTGGTATTCCCAGGCGGTCACCCATCCAAGTACTAACCAGGCCTGACCCTGCTTAGCTTCCGAGATCAGACGAGATCGGGCGCATTCAGGGTGGTATGGCCGTAAGCCTCCGGGCAAGTGAGAAATACTGTGTATATGCACGTCAGTCATCACCGCCATGGCGATTGAAGGAGAAAAGCTTTGTTCCCTGCCGAGATGTGAAAAAGCTTACAGCACCTGGTATTCCCAGGCGGTCACCCATCCAAGTACTAACCAGCCAAGATCAAAGAACTTAGATGTCTTTGATATCACAGGCAGGCAAGATCAAAGAACTATGATGTCATCAGATTCTGGTTCCAAGTTCCATAGTAATGTAAACAAGTTTTACAGAAGATGAGCACATGATTTCATTTTACTGTAAAGGGAGAGAGAGAGAGAGAGAGAGAGAGAGAGAGAGAGTCACACACATAAACACACACATGGTGATGGCCTCAGACATCTCCAGGAACCAGGCCCTCCCATGCCTCACCTCACTCTCAGGGGCCTGCGCTCCGGGACTGGGTCACGCTGGCCCCAGGGACCCCCTGACCTCCTCCCTGGTGTATGGGCCAACCAACCAACCCCACTGGACCAGGCTCTCCAGCCGAACCTGCGTACCCACTCTTAAGCACCCTCCCCTGGGTTATACCCCAATAGCCCCGCTGGCAGGAGCCTCGTGCCCCTGGGAGACTAGCTGTGGTAGTAGACTTTGCCGTTTTTTTTTTTTTTTTTTATGGTTGGACGCGACGTCACAGGCGACAAGTCAAACGATTTGAGTACAGTGACAAAACTGAATTGAATTTTTTGAGTACTGTGTACTTAAAGGGAAAATCCATTAAGATGACTGAAAAAATGCAGTGAATTAACTTTTTAAAGTTTTGAGTTAACACAACTTAATCCTTTTAACCAACTTTACTGTTTGGTTTTACAGTGTACCACTACTACTACTACTACTACTACTACTACTACAAATGATAATAAATAAAATAAAAATCATCTGAGTGAGAAATACTGTGTATATGCACGTCAGTCATCACCGCCATGGCGATTGAAGAGAGAAAAGCTTTGTTCCCTGCCGAGATGTGAAAAAGCTTACAGCACCTGGTATTCCCAGGCGGTCACCCATCCAAGTACTAACCAGGCCTGACCCTGCTTAGCTTCCGAGATCAGACGAGATCGGGCGCATTCAGGGTGGTATGGCCGTAAGCCTCCGGGAGTGAGAATACTGTGTATATGCACGTCAGTCATCACCGCCATGGCGATTGAAGGAGAAAAGCTTTGTTCCCTGCCGAGATGTGAAAAAGCTTACAGCACCTGGTATTCCCAGGCGGTCACCCATCCAAGTACTAACCAGGCCTGACCCTGCTTAGCTTCCGAGATCAGACGAGATCGGGCGCATTCAGGGTGGTATGGCCGTAAGCCTCCGGGCAAGTGAGAAATACTGTGTATATGCACGTCAGTCATCACCGCCATGGCGATTGAAGGAGAAAAGCTTTGTTCCCTGCCGAGATGTGAAAAAGCTTACAGCACCTGGTATTCCCAGGCGGTCACCCATCCAAGTACTAACCAGCCAAGATCAAAGAACTTAGATGTCTTTGATATCACAGGCAGGCAAGATCAAAGAACTATGATGTCATCAGATTCTGGTTCCAAGTTCCATAGTAATGTAAACAAGTTTTACAGAAGATGAGCACATGATTTCATTTTACTGTAAAAGTGAGAGAGAGAGAGAGAGAGAGAGAGAGAGAGAGAGAGAGAGAGAGAGAGTCACACACACATAAACACACACATGGTGATGGCCTCAGACATCTCCAGGAACCAGGCCCTCCCATGCCTCACCTCACTCTCAGGGGCCTGCGCTCCGGGACTGGGTCACGCTGGCCCCAGGGACCCCCTGACCTCCTCCCTGGTGTATGGGCCAACCAACCAACCCCACTGGACCAGGCTCTCCAGCCGAACCTGCGTACCCACTCTTAAGCACCCTCCCCTGGGTTATACCCCAATAGCCCCGCTGGCAGGAGCCTCGTGCCCCTGGGAGACTAGCTGTGGTAGTAGACTTTGCCGTTTTTTTTTTTTTTTTTTATGGTTGGACGCGACGTCACAGGCGACAAGTCAAACGATTTGAGTACAGTGACAAAACTGAATTGAATTTTTTGAGTACTGTGTACTTAAAGGGAAAATCCATTAAGATGACTGAAAAAAATTGCAGTGAATTAACTTTTTTAAAGTTTTGAGTTAACACAACTTAATCCTTTTAACCAACTTTACTGTTTGGTTTTACAGTGTACCACTACTACTACTACTACTATACTACTACTACAAATGATAATAAAAAATAAAATAAAAATCATCTGAGTGAGAAATACTGTGTATATGCACGTCAGTCATCACCGCCATGGCGATTGAAGGAGAAAAGCTTTGTTCCCTGCCGAGATGTGAAAAAGCTTACAGCACCTGGTATTCCCAGGCGGTCACCCATCCAAGTACTAACCAGGCCTGACCCTGCTTAGCTTCCGAGATCAGACGAGATCGGGCGCATTCAGGGTGGTATGGCCGTAAGCCTCCGGGCAAGTGAGAAATACTGTGTATATGCACGTCAGTCATCACCGCCATGGCGATTGAAGGAGAAAAGCTTTGTTCCCTGCCGAGATGTGAAAAAGCTTACAGCACCTGGTATTCCCAGGCGGTCACCCATCCAAGTAAACCAGGCCTGACCCTGCTTAGCTTCCGAGATCAGACGAGATCGGGCGCATTCAGGGTGGTATGGCCGTAAGCCTCGGGCAAGTGAGAAATACTGTGTATATGCACGTCAGTCATCACCGCCATGGCGATTGAAGGAGAAAAGCTTTGTTCCCTGCCGAGATGTGAAAAAGCTTACAGCACCTGGTATTCCCAGGCGGTCACCCATCCAAGTACTAACCAGCCAAGATCAAAGAACTTAGATGTCTTTGATATCACAGGCAGGCAAGATCAAAGAACTATGATGTCATCAGATTCTGGTTCCAAGTTCCATAGTAATGTAAACAAGTTTTACAGAAGATGAGCACATGATTTCATTTTACTGTAAAAGGGAGAGAGAGAGAGAGAGAGAGAGAGGAGAGAGAGAGTCCACACACATAAACACACACATGGTGATGGCCTCAGACATCTCCAGGAACCAGGCCCTCCCATGCCTCACCTCACTCTCAGGGGCCTGCGCTCCGGGACTGGGTCACGCTGGCCCCAGGACCCCCTGACCTCCTCCCTGGTGTATGGGCCAACCAACCAACCCCACTGGACCAGGCTCTCCAGCCGAACCTGCGTACCCACTCTTAAGCACCCTCCCTGGGTTATACCCCAATAGCCCGCTGGCAGGAGCCTCGTGCCCCTGGGAGACTAGCTGTGGTAGTAGACTTTGCCGTTTTTTTGTTTTTTTTTTATGGTTGGACGCGACGTCACAGGCGACAAGTCAAACGATTTGAGTACAGTGACAAAACTGAATTGAATTTTTTGAGTACTGTGTACTTAAAGGGAAAATCCATTAAGATGACTGAAAAAAATAGCAGTGAATTAACTTTTTTAAAGTTTTGAGTTAACACAACTTAATCCTTTTAACCAACTTTACTGTTTGGTTTTACAGTGTACCACTACTACTACTACTACTACTATACTACTACAAATGATAATAAAAAAAAAAAATCATCTGAGTGAGAAATAGTGTATATGCACGTCAGTCATCACCGCCATGGCGATTGAAGGAGAAAAAAGCTTTGTTCCCTGCCGAGATGTGAAAAAGCTTACAGCACCTGGTATTCCCAGGCGGTCACCCATCCAAGTACTAACCAGGCCTGACCCTGCTTAGCTTCCGAGATCAGACGAGATCGGGCGCATTCAGGGTGGTATGGCCGTAAGCCCCGGGCAGTGAGAAATACTGTGTATATGCACGTCAGTCATCACCGCCATGGCGATTGAAGGAGAAAAGCTTTGTTCCCTGCCGAGATGTGAAAAAGCTTACAGCACCTGGTATTCCCAGGCGGTCACCCATCCAAGTACTAACCAGGCCTGACCCTGCTTAGCTTCCGAGATCAGACGAGATCGGGCGCATTCAGGGTGGTATGGCCGTAAGCCTCCGGGCAAGTGAGAAATACTGTGTATATGCACGTCAGTCATCACCGCCATGGCGATTGAAGGAGAAAAGCTTTGTTCCCTGCCGAGATGTGAAAAAGCTTACAGCACCTGGTATTCCCAGGCGGTCACCCATCCAAGTACTAACCAGCCAAGATCAAAGAACTTAGATGTCTTTGATATCACAGGCAGGCAAGATCAAAGAACTATGATGTCATCAGATTCTGGTTCCAAGTTCCATAGTAATGTAAACAAGTTTTACAGAAGATGAGCACATGATTTCATTTACTACTGTAAGAAGAGAGAGAGAGAGAGAGAGAGAGAGAGAGAGAGAGAGAGAGAGAGAGAGAGAGTCACACACATAAACACACACATGGTGATGGCCTCAGACATCTCCAGGAACCAGGCCCTCCATGCCTCACCTCACTCTCAGGGGCCTGCGCTCCGGGACTGGGTCACGTGGCCCAGGGACCCCTGACCTCCTCCCTGGTGTATGGGCCAACCAACCAACCCCACTGGACCAGGCTCTCAGCCGAACCTGCGTACCCACTCTTAAGCACCCTCCCTGGGTTATACCCCAATAGCCCCGCTGGCAGGAGCCTCGTGCCCCTGGGAGACTAGCTGTGGTAGTAGACTTTGCCGTTTTTTTTTGTTTTTTTATGGTTGGACGCGACGTCACAGGCGACAAGTCAAACGATTTGAGTACAGTGACAAAACTGAATTGAATTTTTTGAGTACTGTGTACTTAAAGGGAAAATCCATTAAGATGACTGAAAAAAAATAGCAGTGAATAACTTTTTTAAAGTTTTGAGTTAACACAACTTAATCCTTTTAACCAACTTTACTGTTTGGTTTACAGTGTACACACTACTACTACTACTACTACTACTACTACAATGATAATAAAAAATAAAATAAAAATCATCTGAGTGAGAAATATGTGTATATGCACGTCAGTCATCACCGCCATGGGGATTGAAGGAGAAAAAGCTTTGTTCCCTGCCGAGATGTGAAAAGCTTACAGCACCTGGTATTCCCAGGCGGTCACCCATCCAAGTACTAACCAGGCCTGACCCTGCTTAGCTTCCGAGATCAGACGAGATCGGGCGCTTTCAGGGTGGTATGGCCGTAAGCGCCGGGCAAGTGAGAAATACTGGTATATGCACGTCAGTCATCACCGCCATGCGATTGAAGGAGAAAAGCTTTGTTCCCTGCCGAGATGTGAAAAAGCTTACAGCACCTGGTATTCCCAGCGGTCACCCATCCAAGTACTAACCAGGCCTGACCCTGCTTAGCTTCCGAGATCAGACGAGATAGGGCCATTCAGGGTGGTATGGCCGTAAGCCTCGGGCAAGTGAGAAATACTGTGTATATGCACGTCAGTCATCACCCGCCATGGCGATGAAGGAGAAAAGCTTTGTTCCTGCCGAGATGTGAAAAGCTTACAGCACCTGGTTTCCCAGGCGGTCACCATCCAAGTACTAACCAGCCAAGATCAAAGAACTTAGATGTCTTTGATATCACAGGCAGGCAAGATCAAAGAACTATGATGTCATCAGATTCTGTTCGTTCCAAGTCCATAGTAATGTAAACAAGTTTTACAGAAGATGAGCACATGATTTCATTTTACTGTAAAAGGGAGAGAGAGAGAGAGATGAGAGCGTACACACACATAAAAACACACATGGTGATGGCCTCAGACATCTCCAGGAACCAGGCCTCCATGCCTCACTCAACTCTCAGGGCCTGCGCTCCGGGATGGGTCACGTGGCCCACAGGGACCCCCTGACCTCCTCCCTGGTGTATGGGCCAACAACAACCCCACTGGACCAGGCTCTCCAGCCGAACCTGCGTACCCACTCTAGCACCCTCCCCTGGGTTATATACCCCAATAGCCCCGCTGGCAGGAGCCTCGTGCCCCTGGGAGACTAGCTGTGGTAGTAGACTTTGCCGGTTTTTTTTTTTTTT
>ML241001.1:0-24853 GCA_004119915.2 Collichthys lucidus
ATCAACTAATATGGTGCAGTTCAAATGACAGACATATCATACTTACCTTATGGATTTTAGTGGAGGATGTGGACTAAAAGAACAGCAAACCAGCTAATGAATATTTGCATGAAATCCATTCATTTTGACCTGAAATGTGTTTTTGAAAGGAGTTTGTGAAACCGAAAACCAAAGACAAACACTTTCCCCGGATACAGATAACAGATACTTGTGTATCTTTCTATCTACATTCTTTGGAAATGTATTAATGCCATTTACATCACCATCACTAAACAAACAGAGGAGGTTGAATAGTTGGACGTGGTTGTGTGATAGTACTTTAGACTGGGCCTTCTTTTTGGTAATATGAAGCGGCTATGTAATTTTGTTCTGTGACTGTAGCACCACCTAGAGTGTCCACTGTGTCTTTCTGTAAATTTAAGACTCCGAAAAGTGAGCCAAAATGTTTTTAGGTGTAAAAACACAATTTCACATCTAACAGGCTGCAGATTCTCCACAAGAGCCGTCCAGCCATATCTCTGTACAACAAAGTAAACTTTAACACAAACTGAAGGTAGACTTGACAAAAGGACTACAGCCATGCTGTCACACAGAGAGTGCTTTGAGCTTAATGCTGACATGCTCACAGTAACAACCATGTTTCAGCATAGAAATGATTTGTTACATTTTATTCAAATGAAACATGTGAACCTCACAGTCGTTCTACAGAGATCAACAGCTCATTAGGACACATCATTGGGCACCGGTGATATCTGTAACTATCTGCTGTTCAGACTTTTGACAAATAAAACCCACAAATGTCAACCACATGGTAGCACTAAAGGAAAAGTCAGGAGTACAGCTAAGCCATTAGCAATCATCATCTGAGAACCGTGAATATCTGTACTACATTTTATAACAATTCATCCGAGATTTGTCAAGACATTTCATGAAAAGTGGCGTGAAGGTCTAAACTGCTTCTGTTTCCGATAGATGGCACAGGATCGGCTGAAGCTGCGGTGTTACAGTTGGAGGTTATTGGCTGAGTCTGGTGTAATTGACTGTATCGTGGTGGAGGAAGTAAAGCGCCCAAAAAATAATAAGCAAAGTTTGGATTAGCCCCCTCAAAAAAAGACAACTTACTCATTGTTTCAGTGTTAATTTAATCATACAAATGCTTAATTATAGATACAGGAGAAAAAAAACAACTTTATTTTGACAGTTTCTCTTCAGATAAATGTGCTATTTTAGGACTATGTAACTTTCATCTCATCCACTCACCATGCCACCCATCTCAGATCCGTACATAGTCACAAACTAAAAGTATAGAATGAATCCAGCAATATTCAGATTTCTCACCATCTGTCTCTTTCTCACACACAAGCAGGCTCACAAAAGGACACACACACACACACACACACAACACACACACACACCACACACATACACACACACACACACACACACACACACCACACACCACCACACACACACACACACACACACACACACACACACACACACACACACACACGTGACTAAAAGAAGCAATGCAGAACAGTGTATACTGTTTGGGAGGAGGACTCTCAGCTGACTTTCAACAGACATACAGTACAGCAGCACTGCAACACAGAATGCTGGTGAATTTTTACATCACATAAGCAATGAACTCAGATATCATGAATGACATTTGATAAATTACATTTTGGAATAATACAAATAACTCTTGCCCGGGGGGAAAAAAGTAACACTATCATGGTTCCATCAACATTTCCTGTTTTATTTTCAAGCCCAGAATACATGATGAAGTCCACTGTCTGACATAATGAACATAGCAAAGCTAAAGTAAATTCAGGTGTGATAGCAGACAGAGAGTAACTCACTCACGGATATGTAAAAACCTAAATGTGTGATCGAGATAAAATGAACTGATCTTTTTTTTAAGATTAGACATGGGTGCAGTGAGGAAACTTATGTTTAAAATGTTTATGGTTAACATTATGCAACAAAACCTTAAAGCTGTGAAGAACTTTAAGGGGGGACAAAAAAATAAAACCTTCTGGAAAAATGCTGGCATCATAATCAGCCAAAAAAAACCAAAAAAAAACAACAAAAACACTTGCTCATCACAAGTGGACAGCGGTTGTGCAAATAGCAGTATAGAAACATCAGTGCTAATCCTGATGCAAAGCATTAATTTTCATATTCAAATAGTTGATTACTACAATCAAACATCAACTTATCACCTTTTTTTAATCCAATGCTCTCAATATGATGTCAGGACAAGTTGGTCATCTGATTTTTTTAGCACCACCTGCTGGCTGTAAATGGGGCTCTTTGCATCTGCAGTGCACAATAAGACAGCAAATAAATAACAGGGCAATTAGTGAGTCAGTTCAAACGGTGCAGAATCACTCGACAATACTTCAGAGGTACACACCCAGCAAAAGCTCTCTCAATATCCGTGTATGTGTGTGTGTGCGTGTGTGTGTGTGAACAGATATGTCAACCGTTGCCCAAGTAGTATACACCATTTTTTTTAAATGTCAGTTAAATCCAAAGAGAAACAATAACGTACATGCACACAAAACAGGCGCGCGCACACCGACAAGACACACCATATCAAGTACACATACCGTAGACATGGACTCTGAAAACTACAGTCACTCATCAGGCAAAATAGATTTAGATGGCTTTTTCAACCTTCCTCACACCTCACTTGATCAGACTCACTCACATCCTTTTGCGCCTCAGCATCTATTTAAAGCGAAAATCCACCCTAAACCCCCCCCTCCAAAAAAACAGCAAACAAATAAAAAATAAAGAAAAAAAAAAAAAAAAACACACGTTCCATGCAGTCTGAATCGGGAAGCTGCAGGCAGTGTGACTTGATGACAGAATAGATTAGTGTCGTGGTTCTCTGGATTTCATCTTTGGGAGAGACAGGGTTCCTACACAGGGATGCTTTTCTTTAAATATTGGCCGCTTGTGCGTCTGGATACTAATACGACTTTTGTATATTTTAGACATTGATTGTATTTGTTACTTTAACTACACAGACTGTCGACCTCGGCGTGTATACTAGTGTGTTGCTACATTTTAAATGTGTCTCAAAGCATTTTTTCTTAAAACCAGTAACAAGCTGTTTCAGCCTTTCATTCAATCGGACTGATGCACATCTAATCATAATCACCAGTCAAATACGAATCTTCCAACCGTTTGAATTGTCCAAAGATGTGAGCGCACAGAAGATGTAAACACGGGACTCTTTACCATCTGTGCCATCCAGATTTATCCAAAAACAAGTAACTCTGTGTTTTAGTATTAGTGTTTTGTGAATGTTAACGCTTCGATGTTTACCTAGTCATATTTCTTGTCATCAACACTCCACATTGTTCACCGGGTTTCTGTGTGAAAACTGGAAAACAATCCATACGCTTGTAGTAACGACTGTTGGGTGTGTGGACAAAAGATTTCCAACCTAAATATACATCCCACAGTTTTCCAAAGGCCTCAAAATGATCACAATCTATTCTCAACAGTTTTTCCAATCTCCAGATCTGTGTAGAAACCCCAAAAGAATATTCAATTGAACGAGGGAATATCAAATCAATTGCAGGTCGTTTAGGGTGATTTTCCCTTTAATTAGGCGTGTTTTTACGGTGGAAATAAAAATAGTCGTGTGTGTTTTCGAAGGGTTTATAGCACTCTTAAATGAAGCATTCACACATGCGAATCCGGGTGTTGTTGTCAGGTGGGATGTTTTCACTGTAGCGGATGTAATCCATTACCCCACTGTAGTTTGTGGGCCAGTTTGAAAGGTGCCATGAGGTTGGGGAGGGTTGTCATGAGTCAATATAAAACAACTGTCCCCCCCCCCGCCTCTGACTCCTCTGCACTTAAGGACTCCAAGGGTGTTATGCTCATTATTCACCATAAGGTGGGGGGGCTTGGGGGTAGGGGGTAGGTTGGGGTCTTTGTCTTTCTAGCTCTGTCCAAATGGATAGGGTCCGTGAATACCCTGAAAAGAATGAAAGAGAAAAAGGTGTTTAAAATTAAAGGTTTGGGTCAGCACACACTCATTACAATGCAGTGAAGGCATGTGCAAAACATCAGTTTTGGTGCGTGGCACCGGTGCTGCGATCATCTGTTCCAGGGGAGTAACAACACTTGCGGTACATGTAGGAAGCAGCTCGATTTGCGTCCTTTTGGATTAATGCCTTGCTGAAATGTCGCTTTCAACAGTCCAGTTAAACCACCCCAGAGAGGCTATGAGCCCAACTATGAATGAGAGTTCAGCTATGCCAGGCATGAGGTGATACTACTGTGTAACAATCATGTGGCCCCGCCCAAGAGATTCAGCTGATTCAACTGAGTTAAATCACTATTGGTAATATGCAATAAACGCAACAGTCACTTGAGGGACACATACTTCCTCATCACGCCCAAAGTCGACGTCGCTCTACCTAGATCAAAATACTGTAGGTGTGGTCGTGGCCGCATTAGGCTGTAATTATCATCAATTATCATTATATAACAGAAAACTGAACGTTGGCTAGATGAACTTTGCTTTGGTAACTACTGGGGCAAAAAAATGTACATCCAAAGGAACAGCTGTACTATTACTCAGGTCAAAACAATCTATTATCTGTACAGTGAAGCCATTTTGGATCAGATTCAGCTCTACGCTGTTACACTTTGTGACAACTAGTGCATGAAAACCAAAAATGAAAGTACTTATCCTCTGATTACAACAGCTGCAATCCATTACAGTCAGACACATTGATACGCTCGTAAGCATTATTCTTTTTATTGCTGCTATTTAAACTCTGAAACTCCTGCAAGCGTCCAGAGCCTGATATCTCATAACAGCTGCAGATCAGGCTGCGGCGAAGAATGTTGGTGTGATATGAGATGAGCCCCAAATGGCCTCAACTGTCTGTTTCTACACACAAATCTAAAAGTACAGACAATTAGAATGAAACATTTATATCTTCAACACTCCATAAGCTTTAATCAATGCCACCAACAGGCCAAAAGTTTTGAATTTTGTATGCAAAATATCTCATTATATAGAAGCCAATTACAAAGCCTATTAAAACTCAGAACAGTTTTGATTTAAATAACCCAGAGGCCTTTCTGCAACCACCATCCTCAAGACAAACTAAGAGCAAATGGCAAAGCTCTAAGAAGAGCAGAATTTATCAGTCATTGACCCCTTTGACTTTGATTTGTTACATTTTGCGGGTGGAATGAAGATAAGACCATACTTGAAATGACAGGGCACAAATCAAAAACATTATTCGTTCATGTGTATGTTTTCACAAACGACAGTTAAAGATTGTATGGCTGTTCTAGCATAGCAACACTAGTGATACTCCTCCTGAACCAAACTATTTATAAGTCAGAAAATATGGTCATGGCTTTTTAAATTTTTAAAATATGGTAGCTTCCTTTCTTTCCTTCCTACAACAGCAACATCCAGTCTTACTGCAGTCTGTTGATTGGTCCAGAACATCCATGCTGACACGTGACTAATGAACGTTTAAATGAGTGTCCCATCAACAATGTCCAGTTACCTTACCTCTCTTCACACACATGAAACTGAGCATATAACCAACACTACACACTGTAAATGGAGGCATGCCCTTCTATGATGGTGTTCATGAAAACTGTTTTTTGCACATGCATACACACAATACATCAGGAAGGAAGGCTGCTCATGAGTGAACTTAAGGTTTAGTGTAGTGTTGTGAAGTTCGGTCATACATACCTGACCATATGTCACCACAGAAAGATTTTTTGGAGACCATTCGATGCTCTATTTACAGCATTATGAGACAGTCCATTTTGATCTTGCTGGATTGGCTCTTGTGTACGTTCCCAGGCTCCGCTGGGATCTCTGAAGCTGTTGTCAGTGGCGTCATGCTTGTTCTTCTGCGGTGAGGCGAAGGGGTTTAAAGTCTCCCTGCACGTTGCGCTGGGGTTGGGTGTTGAATTCTGTCTCGAACGAGGACAGCTGCTGCGTCACGCCAAGGAGGCCTCCGACTTCTACGCTAAGAATCACCCAGATTACATCTATGGAGAAACGAGATGAGAGACACACTCAGAAAGTTTGTGACAAAAATAAGTCGACAGCTGTAAAAAAAATCTCAACAACCTTGTTAGAAATCAAATCTTTTGTGATTTCCTACCTCCGTAGAATAACCCGGTGGCTGTACACATCCTCCACTGGCCCTGGTACATGCCTGGAGCCGTTGGACTTCGCATCTGCACACTCACGTCTGATATTTCCTGGGGATCTAGTGACTTCACCATAACTGTGTTTACATGCCCAAACTGATCCCCACCTATGTACTTGAGACTGACCCCAGGTGGCCACGACTCTGCGCCTGCAATACACAAAGATATGGGTTCAACAACAAAACCAGGACGCTGTAAGGGAGATTTCCTCTGATGAGTATTACATAGAGACTCAGAAAGGCTGCCGACAGTGTATTCAAGCTAAACGTGTAAATGCAGCGACTTGTTTCTCACCTGTGTTTTGTATTCTCCAGGTCTTTGTGAACGGTGTGTCTGGAGGAACTGACTCTCCTTCCCCAATTGTCACATCTTCAACAAAAGACATGGACGGTGTGTTGATGTTGGGACTTTCAAAGTCGTAGTATGCACCGATTGCTGCCTGCAGGTTCCTGTTCCACAACAAAAAGGAAGAGCGCGGCGTTATCAGGAGTTATGCTACAATAAAAGCTAACATCAAGGAGAACGTTGATTGCCCCGTTTTAATAATACTTTTTCAGCACTTCCTGAATCTAGGGGTCCAGGTGATGGACAGTTTTTTTTTCATCTGCTGCCCCAGAAACTACTTGATCTAATGTGACAGTCAACCAAACCTGATAGTGCCGACTAAAAGGAAAATGCATCCTAAAAGAGAATCCACAGAGATAATGTCGCTCAGTTACGATTTGTCTCTTGGACAGCAGACAGACAGTTGAGCAAACTGGGACACTGATATCTAATCAACTGTTACAAATGTGGTTCTCTTTGTATGCGATACTCTTCACACTGAAGTGACTGGTCAACAGAAAATTAAAAGAAATGTTCACTCACTCCAGTTTCTAACATTTAAATTTGTATTGCTCTGACAGTAAACAGAATGTTGTCGGGTTTTGGACTGTTGGAGGAAACATAACAGGCAGTTTAAATCCATCAACTCCGAGAAATTGCCGTGGCCTTTTTGAATAAATACTTTTATGAAACAAAAAAAAAGAACCCTGGAGGGAATAAGAGTAAAGACACTGTTTTACAGCAAATGATAAATGCTTAAAAATGTCCAGTGTGTAGGATTTAGTGGCATCTAGCAGGGTAGATACAGATTGCCACCTCTTCGGGTCACCATATCCTTCCTGGCATGAAGGAGAAATTACAGTTTGTCCATTCTAGGCTATAGTAGAAACATTCTTTATTTTCAGGTGATTACACACTAATGACGATATTATATTCAATCTCTGTCATATTCTGTAAATAGAGCACCTTAAATCTTACACACTGAATCTTAAATAAATAAATGTGTACCCCAATCATATAGCATCGTACAAAGATGGTGGGAAAAAAAATCCATCTCTGACTAAGATATTCTGACTACGTCATACAACATGTTGACCATCTACATCTGAAAGCAAACGTGTTTCTGTCTGTTCTGAGTGTGCATAGTTGAAGGAAAGGTGAAAAGCCTGCTGTCATAGAGATGGGGACTGTTGGTCGGTTACTCCTCAAAGGAATTGCGAGCACAAAAAAGATGGAATGAGTTCTGTAAAAAAAAAAATAAAATAAGAGAGCTTGAGAGAGAAGTTCAAACGCTGCTTACTTTCTCACCCCCACATGTCCAGCATGAGAAGTTGCAATAATTGTTGGGCCAAAAAGGAGGTTTCAAACTTTGGACAAGCGCTTTGGTTTTAGCACACTGACATCCTTGACTCCTGAATCCTACACTTCCCATAAAGCAACTCAATAGCGTCTTCCTTTAGACTCTTCGTGCCTGGTTAACATGTACGTATGTCAAACTCCAAACAGCAACCACCGTGGCTGTAAAGTGACAATAACTGCAGTTCCTCAAACTTCCACTTGAGGCTGGCTACAGAACGACTCTGTCTCCTTAAGTCCCCATGTTCAAATGTCCAACTTCACAGCAGAAATAATTATTTTTTCTGTTTACAGCCTGCTACAAAAAACTGTTTTGGTCTCTATAGCTAATTTCCCTGATCGTGACAGCTGTACTGAGAGTGAACTTCTATTTAACACATGTGTTGAAGTTATTGGCTTTGAGTTATGCATAATTAACAGCATGGCCATTTTGATTGACAGGCAGGTGCCGTTACATGTGGCTTGTTTGAGCATGCAGGCGTCATTCAGCCCACCTGCAGGTCCGCCGATGATCTTTGTTGATTTTTAGATTAACAGTGAGGAAAATGAGGCAGGACTACCAAAATGGCGGCAACCAGAGCCACCATACTCTGAGCTTCAAAATGGCTCTTCAGAAACCTGTCACGGATCAGACGTCCATTCTTTATGCTGTCACCGTTTTAAACATCACTGTGGGTCTTAAAACAAAGCTCGTCCAAAGCTACAGAAGATACGATCTATTTATGGCACTTTTGTTTACTCTCTTTGTTCTTTCAACCTGCTTATATGTTCCTGTTGTTTGAATCTGACTCATCATAAAAGTTGAACAAAGACACACACACACACTGGTTTCACAGTGCGGTACTTGCCATGACTCAAAAGGTAATTGAGTGTGCCTGAAAGTGCACACTATATGTTATCCACCGCGCTTATTGAGTGTGCCTGAAAGTGCACACTATATGTTATCCACCGCGCTTATTGAGTGTGCCTGAAAGTGCACACTATATGTTATCCACCGCGCTTATTCTTCTTATTATTATTATTCTTACGCCCTTTTTTGCATCGCTTCTCCTCCCAGAGTTTTTGTCACACACACACAAAACGGGTATCAAAACGACCGGCTCGGCCGGGAATCGTGTGCTATGTCTTTTCTAAGAGATTCACGTGTTTTTCGCAAATTTATTCGCGAAAAACTGAGAATAATTTCCCATAAAGAATGAATGGGGAGGCCCGAAGAAAAATAAATTTCAACAGACATTTTCAACAATGAACTGCTCTGGCATACTTTCACCGAGAGACTTCATTTAAAAACTAAAAACGGAGGTATTCTTGCCTTCTCTTCATGGATTCACTACACTCATCGACAGCTTTTACCGTTTTTAAACTATCAAGGCTCAAAGTTGAGCAGGTTTTTAGTCAAATTTCTGGGTTTATAATGGGTGTGTATATGGCGGAATGTTTTTGCTAGAGTGGATGACATCATCAGCTAGAGTGAGGAGCAGGGAGAAAAATCTGTGAAAAAATAAAACGTATTTCACTACCATGGGCTCAAATGCTCCACTACAGACACGATGTATACATAAAACGTAGGAAAATTCGAGGTAATCGCACTGATACCACTGTTGTAGCTGTCGCTCGTATAGTTTTGGGTCCCTACACGTTGATTGATCGACTACTCCCATCCACAGCCTCATTCACTCCCATGGTTTTTGAAGCAGAGAATTTACCGGAAGGAGCAGGGCGCACCTGTGCTTGCTCTGACTCTCGAGGCCAAAGTTTATACAATTTTCGCCTGAAACTTGGCACAGACATTATACACACGATGAGCATTCTTCTGGTCATTTCAGATTTGGTTTGAGGCATACCATATAGGGTTTTTTTGGCCCTCTTTGACGGGGATCATTCAGACATATACTGTGCATTTCAGTGAGACACACATGCTGCATGAACACCTGTGTCTAATTAATGAGACCTGCAGCTCACCCTGCTTGAGGAGGAGGGGGGGAGGGCGCACACACACGCACACACAGACAGACAGACAGACAGACGCGCACACACACACACACACACAGACACAGACAGACAGACAGACACACGCACACACACACACACACAGACAGACAGACAGACAGACACACGCACACACAGACAGACAGACGCACGCACACACACACACACAGACAGACAGACACACGCACACACACACAGACAGACAGACACACACACACACACACAGTAACATAGACACACGTAACCCAGATAAAAATACATGTGTATTAAAAAGGTATATTTTATATCTGAAAGAGAGAGAGAATATGTGAGTTAAAAGACTGTCAAATTCATGAAGAAAAGACTATTTGTGGTTATTCTTGTAGAAAAACTAGGGGAACTTTAATTTGAAAGGGATGAGTTGTGGTCCCGATCTGTCATACAGTCGGAGGAGCAGACGCAGTCTGTAATCCCACCTGACGCAGGTTCACATTTCGCCGTAGCCTCTAGAAGGAGCAAGAGGAAGCATGTTCTGGACACGGTTTTAATGTCAGGACGGAGAAAACATAAAAGTGGATAAACTGGAAAAAAGTGATTAAAAACTCGGACAAAACCAAAGGAGGAATCTCCCCGGACGACCACGATCTGCAGGAGTGCAGTTGGAGGATTCGCTCGGGTGGAGAATCGCAGCGGTGAGAGATCGTCCTGCTGTGCTAATGCTAAGTGCTAAAACGCTAATTCTACAAGCTAAACGGCTAACTCCGTGAGCTAAGTACTAGCTCAATGCTAATATCGGAGCGCTAGCTCCGGGGCTAATCAGCACTGCCAGTCACACCAAGCTCTGATGTAACAATTTTGTCTAGCTTTTACTTGAGTTATGATGTGCCATGTGTGTGTGACTGTGAACATATTTGTTTATTTTAAGCACATTAAGTTATGGTTTCTTACTGTGAACATTACAAGAGTTTACATTTTGGTTATTTGTGATAATTAATATGTTAATTGCTATGTTAATAGCATATATATATGTGATGGTACTGTTCGAAAAATAATCATTTGGTATCAAAATATACTTTGAATTATTCACCTTTTGCTACTGAGAAATTGTGATCTTATTTTGCAATACAAGTTAGTTAAAGCACCTATCCTCTACATAATATAGAGACAATTTAAAGTGATTTATGTACAATAATTCATAATTTAAGATCTGAGAAATTGAAGAAATATGTTCTGATCCTACTTATTGTAGGTCAGGTTTTTGAGGAACCCTTGGATTTGGATAGAGACTGTCTGGAGGACGGAGCCAGAGAGAGACGTTGATGGCGAGCCGGACCCTGGAGGATCTTAGACGTACACCGTGAATTGAATCCTTTTGCACACTTTTACACATACACACACACCCACACAACCGTGTGGCTGGACTGACACCTAAAGGGTGCACATATAGTGAAGTGAACAGAACAATAAGAAAAACCACACGCAGCTGCGAAAACCTTTATTTTGTTTGTTATTCTCTATACCTACCCGGGTAAGGCTGTTGTATGTATTTCATGTGTTTTATTATTCTCCCCAGCTTCATATTAAAATAGGGGAGCATTGTTCTCATTAACAAAAAGAGCCACAGTGTCGTGTCGTTCTTGTGCATCAGTTGGTTACACCTGGGCTCCGTAGTCGAATTTAAATCTTCTGTTTCTTATTCTGGCCATTAGTTAAAGTTATTATTATCATTACTAATACTTTTCTGCTTCAGAAGGGTTGCACACACACACACACAGACACACACACACACACAGCAACACAGACACACACACACCCACTGATAACACTGTTGAAGCTGTCTCTGTTATAAATGTGTCTAAATATACATGTTAAAAATGACTATTTGAGGTGTGCTTTTTAAACACAGAACCCCGGCAACAGCCCACTCGTCACTCTCAAAATTTCTTTTCTAGTACTGAATTTGCTGAGCAGTGTCAGTAATAATGCATGGGGGCGACAGGGCCAGAGTCAGGCACACTCAAAATTTCTTTAGAAATTTTCTAGTTCTTCTTATTGAGTGTGCCTGAAAGTGCACACTATATGTTATCCACCGCGCTTATTCTTCTTATTGAGTGTGCCTGAAAGTGCACACTATATGTTATCCACCGCGCTTATTCTTCTTATTATTATTATTATTCTTACGCCCTTTTTTTGGCTCGCTTCTCCTCCCAGAGTTTTTGTCACACACACACAAAACGGGTATCAAAACGACCGGCTCGGCCGGGAATCGTGTGCTATGTCTTTTCTAAGAGATTCACGTGTTTTTCGCGAATTTATTCGCGAAAAACTGAGAATAATTTCCCATAAAGAATGAATGGGGAGGCCCGAAGAAAAATAAATTTCAACAGACATTTTCAACAATGAACTGCTCTGGCATACTTTCACCGAGAGACTTCATTTAAAAACTAAAAACGGAGGTATGCTTGCCTTCTCTTCATGGATTCACTACACTCATCGACAGCTTTTACCGTTTTTAAACTATCAAGGCTCAAAGTTGAGCAGGTTTTTAGTCAAATTTCTGGGTTTATAATGGGTGTGTATGTGGCGGAATGTTTTTGCTAGAGTGGATGACATCATCAGCTAGAGTGAGGAGCAGGGAGAAAAATCTGTGAAAAAATAAAACGTATTTCACTACCGTGGGCTCAAATGCCCCACTACAGACACCAAGTATACATAAAACGTAGGAAAATTCGAGGTAATCGCACTGATACCACTGTTGTAGCTGTCGCTCGTATAGTTTTGGGTCCCTACACGTTAATTGATCGACTACTCCCATCCACAGCCTCATTCACTCCCATGGTTTTTGAAGCAGAGAATTTACCGGAAGGAGCAGGGCGCACCTGTGCTTGCTCTGACTCTCGAGGCCAAAGTTTATACAATTTTCGCCTGAAACTTGGCACAGACATTATACACACGATGAGCATTCTTCTGGTCATTTCAGATTTTGGTTTCCAGGCATACCTTGAGGGTTTTTTGGCCCCTTTTCCAGGGGGATCATTCAGACATATACTGTGCATTTCAGTGAGACAGACATGCTGCATGAACACCTGTGTCTAATTAATGAGACCTGCAGCTCACCCTGCTTGAGGAGGAGGGGGGGGGGGGGGGGGGGGGGGGGCGCACACACACGCACACACACACACACACACACACAGTAACATAGACACACATGTAACCCAGAAAAAAAAACATGTGTATTAAAAAGGTATATTTTATATCTAAAAGAGAGAGAGAATATGTGAGTTAAAAGACTGTCAAATTCATGAAGAAAAGACTATTTGTGGTTATTCTTGTAGAAAAACTAGGGGAACTTTAATTTGAAAGGGATGAGTTGTGGTCCCGATCTGTCATACAGTCGGAGGAGCAGACGCGGTCTGTAATCCCACCTGACGCAGGTTCACATTTCGCCGTAGCCTCTAGAAGGAGCAAGAGGAAGCATGTTCTGGACACGGTCTTAATGTCAGGACGGAGAAAACATAAAAGTGGATAAACTCCCCGGACGACCACGATCTGCAGGAGTGCAGTTGGAGGATTCGCTCGGGTGGAGAATCGCAGCGGTGAGAGATCGTCCTGCTGTGCTAATGCTAAGTGCTAAAACGCTAATTCTACAAGCTAAACGGCTAACTCCGTGAGCTAAGTACTAGCTCAATGCTAATACCGGAGCGCTAGCTCCGGGGCTTATCAGCACTGCCAGTCACACCAAGCTCTGATGTAACAATTTTGTCTAGCTTTTACTTGAGTTATGGTGTGCCATGTGTGTGACTGTGAACATATTTGTTTATTTTAAGCACATTAAGTTATGGTTTCTTACTGTGAACATTACAAGAGTTTACATTTTGGTTATTTGTGATAATTAATATGTTAATTGCTATGTTAATAGCATATATATATATATGTGATGGTACTGTTCGAAAAATAATCATTTGGTATCATAATATACTTTGAATTATTCACCTTTTGCTACTGAGAAATTGTGATCTTATTTTGCAATACAAGTTAGTTAAAGCACTTATCCTCTACATAATATAGAGACAATTTAAAGTGATTTATGTACAATAATTCATAATTTAAGATCTGAGAAATTGAAGAAATATGTTCTGATCCTACTTATTGTAGGTCAGGTTTTTGAGGAACCCTTGGATTTGGATAGAGCCTGTCTGGAGGACGGAGCCAGAGAGAGACGTTGATGGCGAGCCGGACCCTGGAGGATCTTAGACGTACACCGTGAATTGAATCCTTTTGCTCACTTTTACACATACACACACACCCACACAACCGTGTGGCTGGACTGACACCTAAAGGGTGCACATATAGTGAAGTGAACAGAACAATAAGAAAAACCACACGCAGCTGCGAAAACCTTTATTTTGTTTGTTATTCTCTATACCTACCCGGGTAAGGCTGTTGTATGTATTTTATGTGTTTTATTATTCTCCCCAGCTTCATATTAAAATAGGGGAGCATTGTTCTCATTAACAAAAAGAGCCACAGTGTCGTGTCGTTCTTGTGCATCAGTTGGTTACACCTGGGCTCCGTAGTCGAATTTAAATCTTCTGTTTCTTATTCTGGCCATTAGTTAAAGTTATTATTATCATTACTAATACTTTTCTGCTTCAGAAGGGTTACACACACACACACACACACCCACTGATAACACTGTTGAAGCTGTCTCTGTTATAAATGTGTCTAAATATACATGTTAACAATGACTATTTGAGGTGTGCTTTTTAAACACAGAACCCCGGCAACAGCCCACTCGTCACTTCCAAAATTTCTTTTCTAGTACTGAATTTGCTGAGCAGTGTCAGTAATAATGCATGGGGGCGACAGGGCCAGAGTCAGGCACACTCAAAATTTCTTTAGAAATTTTCTAGTTATTATTATTATTCTTACGCCCTTTTTTTGGCTCGCTTCTCCTCCCAGAGTTTTTGTCACACACACACAAAACGGGTATCAAAACGACCGGCTCGGCCGGGAATCGTGTGCTATGTCTTTTCTAAGAGATTCACGTGTTTTTCGCGAATTTATTCGCGAAAAACTGAGAATAATTTCCCATAAAGAATGAATGGGGAGGCCCGAAGAAAAATAAATTTCAACAGACATTTTCAACAATGAACTGCTCTGGCATACTTTCACCGAGAGACTTCATTTAAAAACTAAAAACGGAGGTATGCTTGCCTTCTCTTCATGGATTCACTACACTCATCGACAGCTTTTACCGTTTTTAAACTATCAAGGCTCAAAGTTGAGCAGGTTTTTAGTCAAATTTCTGGGTTTATAATGGGTGTGTATGTGGCGGAATGTTTTTGCTAGAGTGGATGACATCATCAGCTAGAGTGAGGAGCAGGGAGAAAAATCTGTGAAAAAATAAAACGTATTTCACTACCGTGGGCTCAAATGCCCCACTACAGACACGATGTATACATAAAACGTAGGAAAATTCGAGGTAATCGCACTGATACCACTGTTGTAGCTGTCGCTCGTATAGTTTTGGGTCCCTACACGTTAATTGATCGACTACTCCCATCCACAGCCTCATTCACTCCCATGGTTTTTGAAGCAGAGAATTTACCGGAAGGAGCAGGGCGCACCTGTGCTTGCTCTGACTCTCGAGGCCAAAGTTTATACAATTTTCGCCTGAAACTTGGCACAGACATTATACACACGATGAGCATTCTTCTGGTCATTTCAGATTTTGGTTTGACGCATACCATATAGGGTTTTTTGGCCCTCTTTGACGGGGATCATTCAGACATATACTGTGCATTTCAGTGAGACAGACATGCTGCATGAACACCTGTGTCTAATTAATGAGACCTGCAGCTCACCCTGCTTGAGGAGGAGGGGGGGAGGGCGCACACACACGCACACACACACACACACAGTAACATAGACACACATGTAACCCAGAAAAAAAAACATGTGTATTAAAAAGGTATATTTTATATCTAAAAGAGAGAGAGAATATGTGAGTTAAAAGACTGTCAAATTCATGAAGAAAAGACTATTTGTGGTTATTCTTGTAGAAAAACTAGGGGAACTTTAATTTGAAAGGGATGAGTTGTGGTCCCGATCTGTCATACAGTCGGAGGAGCAGACGCGGTCTGTAATCCCACCTGACGCAGGTTCACATTTCGCCGTAGCCTCTAGAAGGAGCAAGAGGAAGCATGTTCTGGACACGGTCTTAATGTCAGGACGGAGAAAACATAAAAGTGGATAAACTCCCCGGACGACCACGATCTGCAGGAGTGCAGTTGGAGGATTCGCTCGGGTGGAGAATCGCAGCGGTGAGAGATCGTCCTGCTGTGCTAATGCTAAGTGCTAAAACGCTAATTCTACAAGCTAAACGGCTAACTCCGTGAGCTAAGTACTAGCTCAATGCTAATATCGGAGCGCTAGCTCCGGGGCTAATCAGCACTGCCAGTCACACCAAGCTCTGATGTAACAATTTTGTCTAGCTTTTACTTGAGTTATGGTGTGCCATGTGTGTGACTGTGAACATATTTGTTTATTTTAAGCACATTAAGTTATGGTTTCTTACTGTGAACATTACAAGAGTTTACATTTTGGTTATTTGT
This sequence comes from Collichthys lucidus, assembly GCA_004119915.2. Taxonomy (NCBI): domain Eukaryota; kingdom Metazoa; phylum Chordata; class Actinopteri; family Sciaenidae; genus Collichthys; species Collichthys lucidus. The sequence goes on from ML241001.1 coordinate 16,488, forward strand.
GATAATTAATATGTTAATTGCTATGTTAATAGCATATATATATATATATGTGATGGTACTGTTTGAAAAATAATCATTTGGTATCATAATATACTTTGAATTATTCACCTTTTGCTACTGAGAAATTGTGATCTTATTTTGCAATACAAGTTAGTTAAAGCACTTATCCTCTACATAATATAGAGACAATTTAAAGTGATTTATGTACAATAATTCATAATTTAAGATCTGAGAAATTGAAGAAATATGTTCTGATCCTACTTATTGTAGGTCAGGTTTTTGAGGAACCCTTGGATTTGGATAGAGCCTGTCTGGAGGACGGAGCCAGAGAGAGACGTTGATGGCGAGCCGGACCCTGGAGGATCTTAGACGTACACCGTGAATTGAATCCTTTTGCTCACTTTTACACATACACACACACCCACACAACCGTGTGGCTGGACTGACACCTAAAGGGTGCACATATATGAAGTGAACAGAACAATAAGAAAAACCACACGCAGCTGCGAAAACCTTTATTTTGTTTTTTTCTCTATACCTACCCGGGTAAGGCTGTTGTATGTATTTCATGTGTTTTATTATTCTCCCCAGCTTCATATTAAAATAGGGGAGCATTGTTCTCATTAACAAAAAGAGCCACAGTGTCGTGTCGTTCTTGTGCATCAGTTGGTTACACCTGGGCTCCGTAGTCGAATTTAAATCTTCTGTTTCTTATTCTGGCCATTAGTTAAAGTTATTATTATCATTACTAATACTTTTCTGCTTCAGAAGGGTTACACACACACACACACACACACAGACACCACACACCACTGATAACATGTTGAAGCTGTCTCTGTTATAAATGTGTCTAAATATACATGTTAAAATGACTATTTGAGGTGTGCTTTTTAAACACAGAACCCCGGCAACAGCCCACTCGTCACTTCCAAAATTTCTTTTCTAGTACTGAATTTGCTGAGCAGTGTCAGTAATAATGCATGGGGGCGACAGGGCCAGAGTCAGGCACACTCAAAATTTCTTTAGAAATTTCTAGTTGAGTGTGCCTGAAAGTGCACACTATATGTTATCCACCGCGCTATTGAGTGTGCCTGAATGCACAACTATATGTTATCCACCGCCTTATTCTTCTATTGAGTTTGCCTGAAAGTGCACACTATTGTTTCCCCGCGCTTATTCTTCTTATTATTATTATTATTCTTACGCCCTTTTTTTGGCTCGCTTCTCCTCCCAGAGTTTTTGTCACACACACACAAAACGGGTATCAAAACGACCGGCTCGGCCGGGAATCGTGTGCTATGTCTTTTCTAAGAGATTCACTGTTTTTCGCGAATTTATTCGCGAAAAACTGAGAATAATTCCCATAAAGAATGAATGGGGGGCCCGAAGAAAAATAAATTTCAACAGACATTTTCAACAATGAACTGCTCTGGCATACTTTCACCGAGAGACTTCATTTAAAAACTAAAAACGGAGGTATGCTTGCCTTCTCTTCATGGATTCACTACACTCATCGACAGCTTTACCGTTTTTAAACTATCAAGGCTCAAAGTTGAGCAGGTTTTTAGTCAAATTTCTGGGTTTATAATGGGTGTGTATGTGGCGGAATGTTTTTGCTAGAGTGGATGACATCATCAGCTAGAGTGAGGAGCAGGGAGAAAAATCTGTGAAAAAATAAAACGTATTTCACTACCGTGGGCTCAAATGCCCACTACAGACACGATGTATACATAAACGTAGGAAAAATCGAGGTAATCGCACTGATACCACTGTTGTAGCTGTCGCTCGTATAGTTTTGGGTCCCTACACGTTAATGATCGACTACTCCCATCCACAGCCTCATTCACTCCCATGGTTTTTGAAGCAGAGAATTTACCGGAAGGAGCAGGGCGCACCTGTGCTTGCTCTGACTCTCGAGGCCAAAGTTTATACAATTTCACCTGAAACTTGGCACAGACATTATACACACAATGAGCATTCTTCTGGTCATTTAGATTTTGGTTTGAGGCATACCATTAGGGTTTTTTGGCCCCTTTGACGGGGATCATTCAGACATATCTGTGCATTTCAGTGAGACATACTGCTGCATGAACACCTGTGTCTAATTAATGAGACCTGCAGCTCACCCAGGTTGCTTGGCAACTGCTTGAGGAGGAGGGGGGGAGGGGTCAGCAGACAAGCCGAGCGACAGCTTGAACTTGTCTGTGTTAAATGTGCGCACACAGACAGACAGACAGACACACACACACACACACACACACACACACACACACACACACACACAGACAGTAACACACACACACACACACACACACATATATGTATATATATATGTATGTATGTACATGTTAGTGCTCTTTATTCAGAAAACCCTCATGCGTCGCGTCATTACTGTTAGCCACTATATATGCCTGTTAGTTCTGCCTGTTAGTGGCGCCACCATTATTGTTTGCCACTAAGAATGATACATTATAATTGCTAACTTGGTAATGCTAACATGGCTGGTGCAGGATTAACAGGATCTGTACTATTACAATTTTTTTTTTTTTGAGATTCAACTCATTAGAACATTTCTACAGACACAGCATGACACACACACACACCACACACACAGACAGACACAGACAGACAACAGACAACGCACACACACACAGACACACACACGCACACACACAGACAGGACACACAGACAGACAGAACAGACAGACACACGCACACACCACCCCACAGACCACGCACACACACACGCACACACACACACACAGACAGTAACACACACACAGACAGATATACCACACAGACACACTTTTAGGCTGTAAAGACATGCTATTTGCAAACATTAGCGACCAATGCTAAAATTAGTGCTAATTAACATTAGCCACTAGGAATTAAATACATGTTGATTGATGTTGATAACATGCTAATGCTAAATGTTAATGCTAACATGCTAATGCTAACATGCTAATGCTTACATGTTAATGTTAACTGCTAGCGCATCAGTGTTAACATGTGCATGCTAACATGTTAATGCTAACATGCTAATGTTAACATGCTAATGCTAACATGCTAATTTAACTGCTAGCGCATCAGTGTTAACATGTGCATGCTAACATGCTAATGTTAACATGCTAATGCTGAAATGTTAATGCTAACATGCTACTGCTAACATGCTAAAGCTAACTGCTAGCCCATCAGTGTTAACATGTGCATGCTAACATGCTAATGCTAAGATGCTAATGCTAACTGCTAGCGCATCAGTGTTAACATGCTAATGCTAACATGCTAGTACTAACATGTAATGTTAACATGCTAATGCTAACGTGCTAATGTTAACTGCTAGCGCATCAGTGTTAACATGCTAATGTTAACTGCTAGCCGTCAGTGTTAACATGTTAATGTTAACATGCTAATGCTAACATGCTAATGTTACATGCTAATGCTACCTGCTAGCTCTCAGTGTTAACATGCTAATGCTGACATGCTAATGAACATGCTAATGCTAACATGGTAATGCTAACTGCTATTGCATCAGTGTTAACATGTGCATGCTAACATGTTAATGCTAACATGCTAATGTTAACATGCTAATGCTAACATGCTAATGTTAACTGCTAGCGCATCAGTGTTAACATGTGCATGCTAACATGCTAATGTTAACATGCTAATGCTGAAATGTTAATGCTAACATGCTACTGCTAACATGCTAAAGCTAACTGCTAGCCCATCAGTGTTAACATGTGCATGATAAATGCTAATGCTAAGATGCTAATGCTAACTGCTAGCGCATCAGTGTTAACATGCTAATGCTAACATGCTAGTACTAACATGTTAATGTTAACATGCTAATGCTAACGTGCTAATGTTAACTGCTAGCGCATCAGTGTTAACATGCTAATGTTAACTGCTAGCCGTCAGTGTTAAACATGTTAATGTTAACATGCTAATGCTACCTGCTAGCTCATCAGTGTTAACATGCTAATGCTGACATGCTAATGTGAACATCTAATGCTAACATGGTAATGCTAACTGCTATTGCATCAGTGTTAACATGCTAATGCTAACATGCTAATGTTAACATGCTAATGCTACCTGCTAGCTCATCAGTGTTAACATGCTATGCTGACATGCTAATGTGAACATGCTAATGCTAACATGGTTAATGCTAACTGCTATGCATCAGTGTAACACGTGCATGCTAACAGTGTTAATGCTAACATGCTAATGTTAACATGCTAATGCTAACATGCTAATGTTAACTGCTAGCGCATCATGTTAACATGTGCATGCTAACATGCTAATGTTAACATGCTAATGCTGAAATGTAATGCTAACATGCTACTGCTAACATGCTAAAGCTAACTGCTAGCCCATCAGTTGTTAACATGTGCATGATAACATGCTAATGCTAAGATGCTAATGAACTGCTAGCGCATCAGTGTTAACATGCTAATGCTAACATGCTAGTACTAACATGTTAATGTTAACATGCTAATGCTAACGTGCTAATGTTAACTGCTAGCGCATCAGTGTTAACATGCTAATGTTAACTGCTAGCCGTCAGTGTTAACATGTTATGTTAACATGCTAATGCTACCTGCTAGCTCATCAGTGTTAACATGCTAATGCTGACATGCTAATGTGAACATGCTAATGCTAACATGGTAATGCTAACTGCTATTGCATCAGTGTTAACATGCGAATGCTAACATGTTATTGTTAACATGCTAATGTAACATGCTAATGCTAACTGCTAGCGCATCAGTGTTAACATGCTAATGCTAACAGAACCCCAGCAACAGCCCACTCGTCACTCTCAAAATTTCTTTTCTAGTACTGAATTTGCTGAGCAGTGTCAGTAATAATGCATGGGCGACAGGGCCAGAGTCAGGCACACTCAAAATTTCTTTAGAAATTTTCTAGTTGAGTGTGCCTGAAAGTGCACACTATATGTTATCCACCGCGCTTATCTTCTTATTATTATTATTATTCTTACGCCCTTTTTTTGGCTCGCTTCTCCTCCCAGAGTTTTTGTCACACACACACAAAACGGGTATCAAAACGACCGGCTCGGCCGGGAATCGTGTGCTATGTCTTTTCTAAGAGATTCACGTGTTTTTCGCGAATTTATTCGCGAAAAACTGAGAATAATTTCCCATAAAGAATGAATGGGGAGGCCCGAAGAAAAATAAATTTCAACAGACATTTTCAACAATGAACTGCTCTGGCATACTTTCACCGAGAGACTTCATTTAAAAACTAAAAACGGAGGTATGCTTGCCTTCTCTTCATGGATTCACTACACTCATCGACAGCTTTTACCGTTTTTAAACTATCAAGGCTCAAAGTTGAGCAGGTTTTTAGTCAAATTTCTGGGTTTATAATGGGTGTGTATGTGGCGGAATGTTTTTGCTAGAGTGGATGACATCATCAGCTAGAGTGAGGAGCAGGGAGAAAAATCTGTGAAAAAATAAAACGTATTTCACTACCGTGGGCTCAAATGCCCACTACAGACACCATGTATACATAAAACGTAGGAAAATTCGAGGTAATCGCACTGATACCACTGTTGTAGCTGTCGCTCGTATAGTTTTGGGTCCCTACACGTTAATTGATCGACTACTCCCATCCACAGCCTCATTCACTCCCATGGTTTTTGAAGCAGAGAATTTACCGGAAGGAGCAGGGCGCACCTGTGCTTGCTCTGACTCTCGAGGCCAAAGTTTATACAATTTTCACCTGAAACTTGGCACAGACATTATACACACAATGAGCATTCTTCTGGTCATTTAGATTTTGGTTTCCAGGCATACCTTGAGGGTTTTTTGGCCCCTTTTCCAGGGGGATCATTCAGACATATACTGTGCATTTCAGTGAGACAGACATGCTGCATGAACACCTGTGTCTAATTAATGAGACCTGCAGCTCACCCTGCTTGAGGAGGAGGGGGGAGGGGTCAGCAGACAAGCCGAGCGACAGCTTGAACTTGTCTGTGTTAAATGTGCGCACACAGACAGACAGACACACACACACACCACACACACACAGACAGTAACACACACAGACAGTACACACACCACACACACATATATGTATATATATATGTATGTATGTACATGTTAGTGCTCTTTATTCAGAAAACCCTCATGCGTCGCGTCATTACTGTTAGCCACTAATATATGCCTGTTAGTTCTGCCTGTTAGTGGAGCCACCATTATTGTTAGCCACTAAGAATGAAATACATTATAATTGCTAACTTGGTAATGCTAACATGCGCTGGTGCAGGATTAACAGGATCTTGTACTATTACACTTTTATTCTTTTTTTTTTAGATTCAACTCATTTAGAACATTTCCACAGACACAAGCATGCACACACACACAGACAGACACACACACAGACACACGCACACACAGACACTGAACAGACTCTCAGTAAACAGATCGACATCATTGTGTTCAAACAATAAAAATCTGCTGATCTACGATCAATACAGGCTGAGCTGCACACCTGGACAGGTGAGCTCAGCCTTGTTGCTTGGCAACCTCAAGCATGCCTTTGACTAACTTTATTGAAATCTGTGTATGATATCAGACTATCAAGACTACATTTTTAATGTCGGCCATTTTATCCTTGTCTCTCACAAACACATAGATAGAGAGACAGACACGCACACACACAGACACGCACACACAAAACACACACACACCCACACACACACACACTGAACAGACGCTCAGTAAACAGATCGACATCATCGTGTTGAAACAATAAAACAGGCGGAACTGCACACCTGGACAGGTGAGTCTCAGGACAGTCTCAGGACAGTCTCTACAATCCTTTTACACTTTAAACTTCTCCCTTCTACTTGGCAACCTCAGCCTGCTTGAGGAGGAGAGGGGGGAGGGGCCAGCAGACAAGCCGAGTGGCAGCCATTTTTGTAGTTTTTGGCACTTCATTTGAACTTGTCTGTGTAAAATGTGCGCGCACACACACACACACACACACACACTTTTAGGCTGTAAAGACATGCTATTTGCAAACATTAGCGACCAATGCTAAAATTAGTGCTAATTAACATTAGCCACTAGGAATTAAATACATGTTGATTATTAACATGGTAATGCTAACATGCTAGTGTTAACTGCTAGCGCATCAGTGTTAACATGCTAATGCTAACATGCTAATGCTAACATGCTAATGTTAACTGCTAGTGCATCAATGTTAACATGCGCATGTTAACATGTTAATGCTAACATGCTAATGCTAACATGCTAATGTTAACTGCTAGCGCATCTGTGTTAACATGCTAATGTTAACATGCTAATGCTAACATGCTAATGCTAACATGTTAATGTTAACATGCTAATGCTAAGATGCTAATGTTAACTGCTAGCGCATCAATGTTAACATGCTAATGCTAACATGCTAATGCTAACATGCTAATGCTAAAATGCTAATGCTAAAATGCTAATGTTAACTGCTAGCGCATCTGTGTTAACATGTGCATGCTAACATGCTAATGTTAACATGCTAATGTTAACATGCTAATGCTAACATGCTAATGTTAACATGCTCATGCTAACTGCTAGCGCATCAGTGTTAACATGCTTTTAATGCTAACATGCTAATGCTAAATGCTAATGCTAATGCTAATGCTAACATGTTAATGTTAACATGCTAATGCTAAGATGCTAATGTTAACTGCTAGCGCATCAATGCTAACATGCTAATGCTAACATGCTAATGCTAACATGCTAATGCTAACATGCTAATGTTAACTGCTAGCGCATCTGTGTTAACATGTGCATGCTAACATGCTAATGTTCACATGCTAATGTTAACATGCTAATGCTAACATGCTAATGTTAACATGCTCATGCTAACTGCTAGCGCATCAGTGTTAACATGCTAATGTTAACATGTTAATGCTAACATGCAAATGCTAACAGAACCCCAGCAACAGCCCACTCGTCACTCTCAAAATTTCTTTTCTAGTACTGAATTTGCTGAGCAGTGTCAGTAATAATGCATGGGGGCGACAGGGCCAGAGTCAGGCACACTCAAAATTTCTTTAGAAATTTTCTAGTTATTATTATTATTCTTACGCCCTTTTTTTGGCTCGCTTCTCCTCCCAGAGTTTTTGTCACACACACACAAAACGGGTATCAAAACGACCGGCTCGGCCGGGAATCGTGTGCTATGTCTTTTCTAAGAGATTCACGTGTTTTTCGCGAATTTATTCGCGAAAAACTGAGAATAATTTCCCATAAAGAATGAATGGGGAGGCCCGAAGAAAAATAAATTTCAACAGACATTTTCAACAATGAACTGCTCTGGCATACTTTCACCGAGAGACTTCATTTAAA
>ML241004.1:0-12500 GCA_004119915.2 Collichthys lucidus
TTCTTCACACTGAAGATCGTTCCTAATGATACTAGCTGAATGTTTGGGGTCATTGTCCTGCTGCAGAATAAATTTGGGGACAATCAAACGCCTCCTTGATGATACTACATGATGGATATATATCTGACCGTATTTCTCAGCATTGAAGACATTAATCCTGATCAAATCTACAACTCTATTTGCAGAAATGCAGTCCTAAACTTGCAGGAAGCTCCACCATGCTTCACTGTTGCCTGCAGACACTCGTTGTTGTAGCACTCTGCAGCACTTCAGCGAAAAAACGTCTTCTGCTACAGCCAAATATTTAAAAAGCACCTGCTGCCATTTTCTGCAACCCGGTTTTTGCATAGTTCAGTCTCTTGTCCTTGTTTCCATGTCAGGCATTTTGGCTGAACCTCTTCCACGAAGACCACGTCTGGCCAGACCTCTCTGGACAGTAGATGGGTGTACGTGGTTTCACTGGTTTCTGTCAGTTCTGAGCTGATGGCACTGCTGGATGTCTTCAGATTTTGAAGGAACCACTATAACCCTGAACGCTGCCTGTTTCTTTGTGCTTCTTCAAAACAGCTCGAACACCTTGAAACCGCAGTCAGTCTGCTTTGAAATCTTTGCTGACCTTGCTGATGCGGCAGAACTACCTTGTGTCTTGTTGCTGTGCTCAGTCTTGCCATGACACCTGTGTCTGACTGTTCCTCGCCCAGTTTGAATCTGTCTCTGTTTCACCCTTCACATGAAACTGATGATCATTAACACCTGTAGGCATAACTGGTTGATCACCTGACTGACTACAATCCTACAAAACCCCTGACTCTGTTCAGGTGTACCTGTTTGAAGGCAAAGGGTGGTCTCTCACTCTCACATATAAATGTATACACACATTTATATTTATAAATATCATTTAAATATATGTGTGTATACACGTGTGTGTGTGTGTGTGTGTGTGTGTATACACATTTACATGTGTGTGTACCTTTTCCAGTGAAGGCACCAGCAGGCCTCTCCATTTCGGAGCGTTCTCCTCGTTGAAGAAGTCGTACTGCAGCTGGGCCGCCTGCATGGCTGCTGTCTGAGCAGGCCCGCCGGTTTACATGAACGCGGAGCGCCGGAGCCGGAGTCCGGCAGGGAGGGTGGAGCCGTGAGCCTCAGAACATCCAGCGGGGGCAGGGAGGGTGGAGCCGTGAGCCTCGGAACATCCAGCGGGGGCAGGGAGGGTGAAGCCGTGAGCCTCGGAACATCCAGCGGGGGCAGGCCGATCCTCCAGGACAGATGCTGTCACTGCGACCATCCTCGGCCGCTCTGCGAGAGCGAGCTGCGGCCAGATGTTCCACAGGTCACGGTGAGCTCCGCACTGGTGGCTGTAGCTGTGCTTACCGAGATGATAGCATGGTGCCCGTTAACCGGACAGCAGTACCGGGACAGCAGTACCGGGACAGCGTGACACACCGTGAGCTAACGCTGCTGAGCTGGCTGGAGGGTTAGCCTGTTAGCATGTAGCCTGTGTGCTAACGTTAGCAGCCCGGATGGATCCATCAGCTGTTTCATGAGGTGACAGGTGACAGGGGACAGGTGAGCAGCTGCTGGTACCGGCCGCCTGTGTGTGTGTGCGGACTGTGACGGTTCCCCAGGTTAACGGTGTGGATCAGCGGCTGCTCGGTGCTTCTGCTCCGCTCACAGCTAACAACACACCGACTCTCCGGCGGGCCGGCTCCGTTACTTTCACCCCGACCCTCCCGCTGCGGGTCCGCACCTCCGGCTCTGTGCCCCGGACTGCTTCAGTCACCAGCTCCAGCCCTGGCCTCCTGCAGGCGGACACGCACCGATCAAACGGCCGTCGGTTGTTGTGAGTCCGGTGTGCGGTACCGTACACTGCGGAGCACCTGCGCATGCGCGGGCGGATTCTGACGTAGATGGGCAGGGCTGAGACGGCGGGGCAGTGACGTAGGTGGTCACCTGGCGTCACTGTGTGGTACTACACAACTACTACTACACAATAACACAACAACTACTACTACTACACAACAACCACACAAATACTACTACACAATAACACAACAACTACTACTACACAACAACAACTACTACACAACAACTACACAACTACTACTACACAATAACACAACTACTACTACACAACAACTACTACACAATAACACAACAACTACAACTACTACACAACAACTACACAAATACTACTACACAATAACACAACAACTACTACTACACAACAACTACAACTACTACACAACAACTACTACTACACAACAACAACTACTACACAACAACTACACAACTACTACTACACAATAACACAACAACTACCACTACTACACAACAACTACACAAATACTACTACACAATAACACAACAACTACCACTACTACACAACAACTACACAAATACTACTACACAATAACACAACAACTACTACTACACAACAACAACTACTACACAACAACTACACAAATACTACTACACAATAACACAACTACTACTACACAACTACTACTACACAATAACACAACAACTACTACTACTACACAACAACCACACAAATACTACTACACAATAACACAACAACTACTACTACACAACAACAACTACTACACAACAACTACACAAATACTACTACACAATAACACAACTACTACTACACAACAACTACTACACAATAACACAACAACTACTACTACTACACAACAACTACACAAATACTACTACTCAATAACACAACAACTACTACTACACAACAACTACACAACAACTACAAAAGTACTACACAACTACTACACAACAACTACACAAATACTACTACACAATAACACAACTACTACTACTACTACACAACAACTACACAAATACTACTACACAATAACACAACTACTACTACACAACAACTACTACACAATAACACAACAACTACTACTACTACACAACAACTACACAAATACTACTACTCAATAACACAACAACTACTACTACACAACAACTACACAACAACTACAAAAGTACTACACAACTACTACACAACAACTACACAAATACTACTACACAATAACACAACAACTACTACTACACAACAACTACTACAGAACTACTACTACACAATAACACAACAACTACTACTACTACACAACTACTACTACACAACCCTAACCCATCTGGACCTGTGTGGACCAAACATCCGGACCTGTGTGGACCAAACATCTGGACCTGTGTGGACCAAACATCCGGACCTGTGTGGACCAAACATCTGGACTAAACATCTGGACCTGTGTGGACCAAACATCTGGACCTGTGTGGACCAAACATCTGGTCTAAACATCTGGACCTGTGTGGACCAAACATCTGGACCTGTGTGGACCAAACATCTGGTCTAAACATCTGGACCTGTGTGGACCAAACATCTGGTCTAAACATCTGGACCTGTGTGGACCAAACATCTGGACCTGGTCAGTGACTACCCAATCAGACACAAACTAACAAAAGTAATGTTTCTATTGAAGCCAATGGACTGCTGTCTGGACTGTGACATCACACAGGTAAATGTATGTCTGAATGTGTCACCTCGACGTCCTGCACGGTGCGGGGTTGAGCCTGACACAGCATGCTGAGCAGCAGCAGGATCAGCTCCTCGATGTACTGCAGCGCCTCCTGCTGGGACACCAGGTTAGGATGCACCTGGTTCAGTACCTGCAACACACAGAACGGCACATCAACGTTAGTTCAATATAAACTAAGAATGCTTTCCAAAAAAATAAAGACTTCCAGGACTTCCAGGAAAAGACTTCTTCTTCACACTGAAGATCGTTCCTAATGATACTAGCTGAATGTTTGGGGTCATTGTCCTGCTGCAGAATAAATTTGGGGACAATCAAACGCCTCCTTGATGATACTACATGATGGATATATATCTGACCGTATTTCTCAGCATTGAAGACATTAATCCTGATCAAATCTACAACTCTATTTGCAGAAATGCAGTCCTAAACTTGCAGGAAGCTCCACCATGCTTCACTGTTGCCTGCAGACACTCGTTGTTGTAGCACTCTGCAGCACTTCAGCGAACAAACGTCTTCTGCTACAGCCAAATATTTAAAAAGCACCTGCTGCCATTTTCTGCAACCCGGTTTTTGCATAGTTCAGTCTCTTGTCCTTGTTTCCATGTCAGGCATTTTGGCTGAACCTCTTCCACGAAGACCACGTCTGGCCAGACCTCTCTGGACAGTAGATGGGTGTACGTGGTTTCACTGGTTTCTGTCAGTTCTGAGCTGATGGCACTGCTGGATGTCTTCAGATTTTGAAGGAACCACTATAACCCTGAACGCTGCCTGTTTCTTTGTGCTTCTTCAAAACAGCTCGAACACCTTGAAACCGCAGTCTGCTTTGAAATCTTTGCTGACCTTGCTGATGCGGCAGAACTACCTTGTGTCTTGTTGCTGTGCTCAGTCTTGCCATGACACCTGTGTCTGACTGTTCCTCGCCCAGTTTGAATCTGTCTCTGTTTCACCCTTCACATGAAACTGATGATCATTAACACCTGTAGGCATAACTGGTTGATCACCTGACTGACTACAATCCTACAAAACCCCTGACTCTGTTCAGGTGTACCTGTTTGAAGGCAAAGGGTGGTCTCTCACTCTCACATATAAATGTATACACACATTTATATTTATAAATATCATTTAAATATATGTGTATATATACTACACAACAACTACTACTACACAACAACTACTACACAACAACTACACAAATACTACTACACAATAACACAACAACTACTACTACACAACAACTACACAAATACTACTACACAATAACACAACAACTACTACTACACAACAACTACACAACAACTACAAAACAACTACACAACCACTTTCACAACAACTACAAAAGTACTACACAACTACTACACAACGACTACTACACGATAACACAACAACTACTACTACACAACAACTACAAAAGTACTACACAACTACTACACAACAACTACTACACAACAACTACTACACAACAACTACACAAATACTACTACACAATAACACAACAACTACTACTACACAACAACTACACAAATACTACTACACAATAACACAACAACTACTACTACACAACAACTACTACACAACAACTACACAAATACTACTACACAACAACTACACAAATACTACTACACAATAACACAACAACTACTACTACACAACAACTACACAAATACTACTACACAACAACTACTACACAACAACTACACAAATACTACTACACAATAACACAACCACTACTACTACACAACAACTACACAACAACTACAAAACTACTACACAACAACTACACACCTACTACACAACTATTACTACACAACAACTACTACACACCTACTACACAACTATTGCTACACAACAACTCCTACACAACAACTACACAAATACTACTACACAATAACACAACAACTACTACTACACAACAACTACACAACAACTACAAAACTACTACACAACAACTACACACCTAGTACACAACTATTACTACAGAACAACTACTACAGAACAACTACTACACAACAACACAACAACTACTACACAACTACTACAACACTACTACCACACAACTACTATACAACTACTACCACAACTACTACTACACAACAACTGAAACACAACAACTAAACTCCACTAATATTTTCTTGAGTTCTTTCGTGAAATGTCTGGGTGACATCGATTTCATGAAATGTCTGGGTGACATCGATTTCATGAAATGTCTGGGTGACATCGATTTCATGAAATGTCTGGGGTGACATCGATTTCGTGAAATGTCTGGGTGACATCGATTTCGTGAAATGTCTGGGGTGACATCGATTTCATGAAATGTCTGGGTGACATCGATTTCATGAAATGTCTGGGGTGACATCGATTTCGTGAAATGTCTGGGGTGACATCGATTTCGTGAAATGTCTGGGTGACATCGATTTCGTGAAATGTCTGGGTGACATCGATTTCATGAAATGTCTGGGGTGACATCGATTTCATGAAATGTCTGGGGTGACATCGATTTCGTGAAATGTCTGGGTGACATCGATTTCGTGAAATGTCTGGGGTGACATCGATTTCATGAAAAGTCTGGGTGACATCGATTTCATGAAAAGTCTGGGGTGACATCGATTTCGTGAAATGTCTGGGTGACATCGATTTCGTGAAATGTCTGGGGTGACATCGATTTCATGAAATGTCTGGGTGACATCGATTTCGTGAAATGTCTGGGTGACATCGATTTCGTGAAATGTCTGGGTGACATCGACGCCTCTGTTGTTCAGCTCGTTCTGTCATTCAGAGTTTCTATGTAGATGTGAAGTGACATTCAGTGGGACATGCTAAATGTTTTTATGAACCATGATCCCAAAGGGCAAAAAGTCCATATTTAAAATTTGACGTATGACACAAACCTTCGTCCAGAGGGGGTGCTGTGTGGGCACACCTGTGACACAGGTTGATGACTTTAGTCACTTACATTAATTAATACTTACAGTGGGTCATGTTTTGGTGAGAGTGAGATGGTGGGATGAGGGTCAGGTGTCTTCCCTTAGAGTCCGTTTGTAGATGAGAAGATGGGAGGAGAGAAGTGGAAGTGTCTGGATGAAGGATCTGAACTAATGCATGTAAGCACATCACTAACATTAAATCGAAGAAACACTTTACCTTCTTTCAACACAACCTGCTGCCCACCCTCTCCAGGACACTTGGACATGCAGACTGGAGGCGCACTGACCATGTGAATGTTAGACTGTTGACATTCATTAGGCACTGAACTGTGGATATTTCCCATACTTTTCCTGCTGGAGGGCAAACCTATGTTCCGTCCTGCTCTGCCTCTGATTGATCATATTTTGTTTCGTTCATTGAAGTCTCAGGGTAAGCTAATCAGAGGTAAATAACAAAGGTAAAGAGTAGCCATCATGAAGATGTTGAGTGTGTATATATGAGTACTGAGTGTATGCTGCTGTAACACCCTGCTGATGCGCTTCCTGTCGGCTCAACACCACATTCAGTTATCTAGCAGCTGAAGCATCTCTAACTATAGTTTCCATGAAATCACACGGACTGAAATTCACACATCTGCAGCGTGGCAGAGGCATCGATCCAAACTCATCAGATGAGCTCTGCATCAACACCACATCCATGATTTGATGTTTAATTCAAGTGAAACAATCAAACAATAAAGCAAACATTTCCATCTTCACAAACACATTGTTATCTTTAATACTTAAACCACTAAAAATGAAACAAACATGAACATATCTGTAAAGAGAAGAGTCAGTCTGAGGAGGTTTAGATCGTTTATTTACAGCTGAACACCAAAAGACTGAAGAGACATTGAGCGTTCAGCAGGGGGCAGCACAGGTTCAGAAGGAACAGAAAGGGTATGATGGAGTTTAGAGGATACCAGCAGGTTTTAGAAGGTTTCAGCAGGTTGGAGGGTATCAGCAGGGTTTAGCGGGTTTTAAAAAGTTTTAGAAGTTTTCAGCAGGTTTAAAGGGTATTAATGGGTTTTAGAAGTTATTAGCAGGTTTTAAAAAGTTTTAGAAGTTTTCAGCAGGTTTAGAGGGTATCAGCAGGGTTTAATAATAATAATAATAATAATAATACATTTTATGTCATTAGGTGCCTTTCTGTCACCCAAGGACACCTTACAATAAATAAAGGAGGATTAAAGGACATGAGACAGTTTTAGAGGGTACTAGAGGTTTTAATAGGATACTAGGCCATTTCAGGGAGCACAGGAGGTATATGATGGGGTTAGGGTTAGAGTATTAAAAGATATCAGAGAGTAAAGGACAGGTTTCAGATGGTACATGAGGTATATTATAGGGTACAGGTGTTATCAGAAAAGAGTTTAGAAGATGTATGATGGGGTATCAGGGAATATAGGAGGGGCTTAGGGGCTTCAAAATGTATCAGGCCATTAAGGGCTTTGAGTATAGTATGATTATGATGGGGAATAAGAGGGTAAACTATGAGAAGGTGTCTGAGAGAATGAGGGATTTAGATCTCCTAGATTATAAGAGATGGTAAAAGGGCGTTCAAAGGTATCTGGGAGTACAGGGCGAGTATTGGAGTATCAAAAAGTCCAGAAGGGGTATAATGGGGTATAAGAGGGTATGGGAGGGGTATCAGAAGTTATTGGGAGACTGAAGAATGTACAAGATTTTATAGGGTTTAAGAAGATGTCTGGGGACTCAGAGAATATAAGAGGGGTAGGATAGAGGGTGGAAAGAGGTTTCAGGAGGAAAGTATTATAGGTATCAGGTGGCATCAGAATGTATAATGATTGATTAGAGGGTATCTAAGGGCAATTAGAGAGCATCAGAACATATAAAAGGATAGTATTACATAGTATAAGTGGTCAGAGATTATAGGACAGGCATGATGGAGTATCTGAGGGTATAGGAGGTGTGTCAGAAGATTTGAGAGGAGACACCAGGAGATACTGGACAGGTATCAAAAGGTAAACTCAAAGAGGGTAGTCAGGACTCTTATTCATGAGGACTGGCTCTAACTCTAACCCCAGACCTTGTGTTATCCACGAGATGCCCTCAGACTTTCTCGCTAGTCCTGGTCACCTCACATCCTCTTCCACCTACTCACCCTCATCAGCTCTGCAGTTACCTGACCTTCCCACCCACTCTTACCTGTTCCCACTTTGTCGTCTGTGTGAGTGTATTAGAAGAGAATGATGGGTATCAGAGTCTTTCAGAGGCAATGGGAGGTGTTCGGCGTATCAGATCTGATAAAGGAACATTCACTCCACCATTAGCATGTTCCTTCAGAGAGTTCAGATGGGGGTATCAGAGGACATTAGGAGGGTATAAGAGGGTAAAGATGTGAAATCCAGCCTACTGCAGTATCTAAGACTGAGCTGAGGACGACTCAAGTTTTTCTGAATTCAAATTCAATAAATAATAAAGCACCAAGCAGCAGCATCACGTCAGTTACACGACAGATCAGTTTTTCTACATCTGGACCGCCTGGTATTACGTGGACTTCCTGTGTGATAAATTAATCTGATCCCAGACCAGTCGACTTTGTTTGATGAGTAAAGGGACTTCCTTCCATCCTGATGTTCTGTTGTAAATGTTCCATGTTCTCCATAATGTTCATTCTTCGTTCAGCAGGATGGTTAAACACCAGGTCAGAGTCAGTCTGTGGCTCAGCTCGCAGGTCCAACATAACACTGCTTCACTTCATTCAACTGTTCTCTGATGAGTAAAAAACACTGAATCCTATCTAAGAATCTCTGAATCTATGTACACATCTGGGGATCCAAACTCTCAACACATACAAACATTCAAAGTTCAGCTTTGCCTTTGTTTGATAAAAAAACACTTGTCTGACTCAGCAGCTAGCAGTAGCTCGTAGCACACACTGTCTGTTTAAACTCACTGCTAACGTTATTGTAAATCCAGTTGTCAACAGAAAACACTGATGTGACGTTCTTTCATTTGAGCACTCACAGACAAAAAGGCTGGAAATGAAGTTAGCATTAGCTTTAGTGTTAGCGTAGACCTGACGTGAAGGGAAAACAGAATCAGCTGTCACTTCGACCCAAAGAAACAGAAAACATCATCTCACTCATCTTTAGTTATTGATACACAAAAAGATGTGAGTTTATATATACTGGCATCTAAATCGAGTACTCAAGGACGTGCCCATCGCTATTATACACTCAGCTATACATATGTATGTATATGCAGCACCACCCAGAATGATCCTCATCTGTAACCTGTTCATATTTTTGGATTTGCACCTTGTTGATATTTGACATTTATAAACTCAGAATAAATAAAGTTCAGAGTTTTAGGGACTCCAAACGGTTTTAAAGATTTACATGTCACATGTTTAAAGTCTGCTTGTTCTGAACTTACCAGGTGATCAAACTGTATCGACACCTCGAAGGACAGAAAAGTCTTCACAGCTAACATGCAGCGAAACTCTAAATCTGATGGATCTGAGGTTGATTCCTTCATGTTCTGTTTGTGTCACAGCAGTCGAGTCTGATCTCAGTCTGAAGACCTCCTCTTTAATGTGCTCCATTCGACTGGTCCACACCTCCATCTCCGGACCCCCACTCAGGACAGACAGCAGTGATGACATCAGTGACATGACGTGTCAACACGTGTCATGACTGATTAGGGACTGAGGTTCAACAAATCAGGTAGCTGATGTCAGCTGATGTTCAGAGGCCGTCTGATTTCACATTAGCACTGATTCTGGTTCTGGTTCTGGTGTTCACATCACTGATGCTCTCCACTGTCCAGAGAATCGGGGGGGGGGCTGAGTGATGGACAGATTAACAAAATGCCTGCTGTACTGCAGAACACTGTGACATCACTGCAGCAAGGCGAAAGGACGTTGATCTCAGTCTGACTCGGACTCGACTGCTTAGTCTTAGACCTCAGAGTGTGTGTGTGTGCGTGCAGCTCTGCCTGGACCCACCTCCAATCTTTCCAGAACCCAGGTCACATAAACCTGGTGCAGCTGGGTTTAGTGAACCGGTTCAACAGACATTGTCCATGGTTTCTGTCATTAACTCCTCCTCCTCTGTTTGATTGACAGCTGGTTGATCAGACAGAGGACTCGCGGGCGGTTTTGGAGCGCAGAGCTCCGGCCCGACTCAGGAAGGGGAAAGTAGTACCGAGGCAGCCGGCGGCCACGGTCAGACCTAGACTGGCCCAGGCACAGCAGATAGACCAGCCGTAACCATGATCCACATCAGCTGGCAGACCGTAGATAAAGGGAGGGTTTCTGGAGAGGTCGTAGGTCACACTGGCTGCATACGTACACAGAGAGATGGTGCAGAAGATCCCTAAAGAGACCAGAGACCACATCAGAGACCATAGACCTCTCTCTCACACACACACACACACACACACACACACACACACACACACACACTCACTCACTCACTCACTCAATCACTCACTCACTCACTCACTCACTCAGGTGAGTTACCTGCCATGAGAAACAGCAGTCCAGAGACGTGCTGCGTCAGACTCTCCTCCCAGAAGAAGCCGACTGACACCACGATGCTCCCGCACAGCAGGACGGCTGCCGCCATCCCCAGAAACCCTGCTGTGATGCGCCGCAGGTCTGAGGGACGAAGCACAAGTAAACAAAGATACTTAAAGGTAAACACAGGCACACTCAGGTAAACACAGGTACACTCAGGTAAACACAGGCACACTCAGGTAAACACAGGTACACTCAGGTAAACACAGGCACACTCAGGTAAACACAGGTACACTCAGGTAAACACAGGTACACTCAGGTAAACACAGGCACACTCAGGTAAACACAGGTCCATTCAAGTAAACACAGGCACACTCAGGTAAACACAGGTCCATTCAGGTAAACACAGGTACACTCAGGTAAACACAGGCACACTCAGGTAAACACAGGTACACTCAGGTAAACACAGGTACACTCAGGTAAACACAGGCACACTCAGGTAAACACAGGCACACTCAGGTAAACACAGGTACACTCAGGTAAACACAGGCACACTCAGGTAAACACAGGTACACTCAGGTAAACACAGGTACACTCAGGTAAACACAGGCACACTCAGGTAAACACAGGTACACTCAGGTAAACACAGGCACACTCAGGTAAACACAGGTACACTCAGGTAAACACAGGCACACTCAGGTAAACACAGGTACACTCAGGTAAACACAGGCACACTCAGGTAAACACAGGTCCATTCAAGTAAACACAGGCACACTCAGGTAAACACAGGTCCATTCAGGTAAACACAGGTACACTCAGGTAAACACAGGCACACTCAGGTAAACACAGGTACACTCAGGTAAACACAGGCACACTCAGGTAAACACAGGTCCATTCAGGTAAACACAGGCACACTCAGGTAAACACAGGTACACTCAGGTAAACACAGGCACACTCAGGTAAACACAGGTCCATTCAAGTAAACACAGGTCCATTCAAGTAAACACAGGTCCATTCAGGTAAACACAGGTCCACTCAAGTAAACACAGGTACACTCAGGTAAACACAGGTCCATTCAAGTAAACACAGGTCCATTCAAGTAAACACAGGTCCATTCAAGTAAACACAGGTCCATTCAAGTAAACACAGGTCCATTCAGGTAAACACAGGTCCATTCAAGTAAACACAGGTCCATTCAGGTAAACACAGGTCCATTCAAGTAAACACAGGTCCATTCAAGTAAACACAGGTCCATTCAGGTAAACACAGGTCCATTCAAGTAAACACAGGTCCATTCAGGTAAACACAGGTCCATTCAAGTAAACACAGGTCCATTCAAGTAAACACTGGTCCATTCAAGTAAACACAGGTCCATTCAAGTAAACACAGGTCCATTCAGGTAAACACAGGTCCACTCAAGTAAACACAGGTACACTCAGGTAAACACAGGTACACTCAGGTAAACACAGGTCCATTCAAGTAAACACAGGTCCA
>ML241004.1:17500-21435 GCA_004119915.2 Collichthys lucidus
TCAGCATCTCAAGATACTACAAATACCATCAGTATACACATCAACATCTCAAAATACTACAAAAATACCATCACTACACACATCAGCATCTCAAGATACTACAAATACCATCAGTATACACATCAACATCTCAAAATACTACAAATACCATCACTACACCCATCAACACCTCAAAATACTACAAATACCATCAGTATACACATCAACACCTCAAAATACTACAAATATCATCACTACAACCATCAACACCTCAAAATACTACAAATACCATCAGTACACACATCAACACCTCAAAATACTACAAATATCTTCACTACACACATCAACACCTCAAAATACTACAAATACCATCACTATACACATCAACACCTCAAAATACTACAAATACCATCACTATACACATAAACACCTCAAAATACTACAAATACCATCACTACACAAATCAGCATCTCAAGATACTACAAATACCATCAGTATACACATCAACATCTCAAAATACTACAAATACCATCAGTACACCCATCAACACCTCAAAATACTACAAATACCATCACTACACCCATCAACACCTCAAAATACTACAAATACCATCACTACAACCATCAACACCTCAAAATACTACAAATATCATCACTACAACCATCAACACCTCAAAATACTACAAATACCATCACTACATCCAATAACACCTCAAAATACTACAAATATCATCACTACACACATCAACACCTCAAAATACTACAAATACCATCACTATACACATAAACACCTCAAAATACTACACATACCATCAGTACATCATCCACACCTCAAAATACTACACATACCATCAGTACATCATCCACACCTCAAAATACTACACATACCATCAGTACATCATCCACACCTCAAAATACTACTCATACCATAAGTACATCATCAACACCTCAAAATACTACAAATACCATCAGTACACACATCAACACCTCAAAATACTACAATACCATCACTACAACCCATCAACACCTCAAAATACTACAAATGCTATCACTACATCCATGAACACCTCAAAATACTACAAATATCATCACTACATCTATCAACTCCTCAAAATACTACAAATATCATCACTACACTCATCAACACCTCAAAATACTACACGCACCATCAGTACACACATCAACACCTCAAAATACTACAAATACCATCACTACACCCATCAACAACTCAAAATACTACAAATACCATCACTACACCCATCAACACCTCAAAATACTACAAATATCATCACTACAACCATCAACAACTCAAAATACTACAAACACCATCACTACAACCATCAACACCTCAAAATACTACAAATACCATCACTACACCCATCAACACCTCAAAATACTACAAATATCATCACTACAACCATCAACAACTCAAAATACTACAAATACCATCACTACACCCATCAACAACTCAAAATACTACAAATACCATCACTACACCCATCAACACCTCAAAATACTACAAATATCATCACTACAACCATCAACAACTCAAAATACTACAAACACCATCACTACACCCATCAACAACTCAAAATACTACAAACACCATCACTACAACCATCAACAACTCTAAATACTACAAATACCATCACTACACCCATCAACACCTCAAAATACTACAAATATCATCACTACAACCATCAACAACTCAAAATACTACAAATACCATCACTACACCCATCAACACCTCAAAATACTACAAATACCATCACTACACCCATCAACACCTCAAAATACTACAAATATCATCACTACAACCACCATCAACAACTCAAATACTACAAATACCATCACTACACCCATCACACCTCAAATACTACAAATACCATCACTACACCAACCAACAACCCATCAACACCTCAAAATACTACAATGTCATCACTACAACACACTCAACAAAATACTACAAATACCATCACTACACATCCATGACACCCTCAAATACTACAATATCATCACTACATCTATCAACTCCTCAAAATACTACAAATATCATCACTACACTCATCAACACCCCAAAATACTACACATACCATCAGTACACACATCAACACCTCAAAATACTACAAATACCATCACTACAACCCCATACAACCTCAAAATACTACAAATATCATCACTACACACACCATCAACACTCAAATACTATAATATCATCACTACAAACCATCAACACTCAAAATACTACAAATACCATCACTACAACCCATCAACACCTCAAATACTACAAATACCATCACTACACCCCATCAACACCTCAAATACTACAAATCATCACTACAACCATCAACACTCAAAATACTACAAATACCATCACTCACTACACCATCACCCATCAACACACTCAAAATACCAAATACCATCACTACACCCATCACACCTCAAAATACTACAAATACCATCACTAAATCAACCATCACAACTCAAAATACTACAAATACCATCACTACATCCATGAACACCTCAAATATTACAATATCATCACTACATCTCACTCCTCAAAACTACAAATATCATCACTACAATCATCACTCACACACCTCAAATACTACACATACCATCAGTACACACATCAACACCTCAAAATACTACAAATACCATCACTACACCCATCAACAACTCAAAATACTACAAATACCATCACTACACCCATCAACACCTCAAAATACTACAAAATACCATCACTACCAAACACAAAACACACCCTCAAACCTCAAATACTACAATACTATCACTACACAACCATCACAACCTCAAAATACTACACAATACCATCACTACACCAACATCAACACCTCAAAATACTACAAATACCATCACTATATTACAAGGCACGGAGACAGGACTCAAGTGCAGGACTCGGGAGGCGGATTCAGCAGGTAACCAGTATTCAGGCAAAGGTTCGGTACACGGGAAGTCAATCAGGTGAAGCAGGCAGATAATCCAAAAGGGGAAGGCAAGATCAGGGTCCAAAAACAGGCGAGGGTCAAAACCGAAAGGCACACAAGGAAATCGCTGGAGAGTAGGTCGCATAGTACACTAACAATCTGGCAACTGTGAATGAGAGACAGGGGGTTTAAATACGCCGGTAATTAGGGCGTGACAGACACAGGGCGGGAATCCGGGAGGCTGGAGTGGGCGGAGCGGAGACTGACTGTAACAGTGCCCCCCCCTCAAGGGACGGCACCGGAAGTCCCAGGAAGATCCGGATGACGCTGATGGAAGTCTTTGATGAGGGTCGGATCGACAATGTAGCTGGCCGGCACCCATGACCTCCTCTGGACCGTACCCCTCCCAGTCCACCAGATACTGA
Source organism: Collichthys lucidus (assembly GCA_004119915.2). Lineage (NCBI taxonomy): Eukaryota > Metazoa > Chordata > Actinopteri > Sciaenidae > Collichthys > Collichthys lucidus. The sequence continues at coordinate 20,852 of ML241004.1, forward strand.
TATCCCCGGCCCCTCCTTCGCGCCGCCAGCAGTCGCTTAACCGTGTACACCAGACCTCCGTCAACGACTCGGGGGGGTGGCGGGGGTCTGGAGGCTGGGACCAGAGGACTCTCCTTAACTGGTTTCAGGCGGCTGACATGGAATGTGGGATGGACCTTCATGGACCTGGGGAGCCGAAGGCGAACTGCGGCAGGGTTGATGACCTTGGAGACGGGGAAGGGTCCAACAAACCGAGGAGCCAGTTTCCGGCTCTCCACCCTAAGTGGCAGGTCCCGCGTCGATAGCCAAACCTGGTCTCCCGGTCGATATGAAGGAGCTGGAGTCCGGCGCCGATCTGCCACCCTCTTGCTTCGAGCGGCGCTACGGAGTAGTATGTGGCGGGCCCCAGCCCAGATCTTCTTGCAGCGGCGGATGAAAACCTGGGCAGATGGCACCCCCACCTCCACCTCAGACTCTGGGAACAATGGCGGCTGGTAACCGTATGCACACTGGAAGGGAGAGACCAGAAGAGAAGCTAGGAAGTGTGTTGTGTGCATACTCCACCCATATGAGGTGCTTGCTCCAAGATCTCTGGTTCTGGGAGA
>ML241005.1:0-17300 GCA_004119915.2 Collichthys lucidus
TTTCATAGAGCGCCCGCCCACAGCGATTCCCCAAAATTCATCATTTTGATAACTTTTACTCAGGAAGTCTATGTGAACACACTTACCAAGTTTGAAGTGAATTGGACACAATCCCTAGGAGGAGTTTGTTCAAACATGACCCCTTGTCAACCAGCCGAAACGAACATCAAAATGACGATTTTCATAGAGCGCCACGCCCACAGCGATTCCCCAAAATTCATATTTTTGATAACTTTTACTCAGGAAGTCTATTTGAACAGACCTACCAAGTTTGAAGTGAATTGGATACAATCCCTAGGAGGAGTTCGTTCAAACATAACCCCTTGTCAACCAGCCCAGAACAGCAAAAATGCCGATTTTCATAGAGCGCCACGCCCACAGCGATTCCCCAAATTCATCGTTTTGATAACTTACTCAGGAAGTCTATGTGAACACACTACCAAGTTTGAAGTGAATTGGACACAATCCCTAGGAGGAGTTCGTTCAACATGACCCCTTGTCACCAGCGCAGAACAGCAAAATGACGATTTTCATAGAGCGCCACGCCCACGCGATTCCCAAATTCATCGTTTTGATAACTTTTTACTCAGGAAGTCTATGTGAACACACTTACCAGTTTGAAGTGAACTGGACAATCCCTAGGAGGAGTTCGTTCAAACATGACCCCTTGTCAACCAGGCCGAAACAGCAAATGACAATTTTCATGAGCGCCACGCCCACAGCGATTCCCCAAAATTCATCGTTTTGATAACTTTTACTCAGGAAGTCTATGTGAACACACTTACCAAGTTTGAAGTGAATTGGGACACAATTCCTAGGAGAGTTTGTTCAAACATGACCCCTTGTCAACCAGGTCGAACACACCGGAAATGGCGATTTTCATTATTAAATATCTCGCTTTCTGTTCATTGTGGCTTATTGCCCAAGAGACTTTTTTGTAGGTCTTGTCATGTTCTACAATTCGGCTGAGTTTCATAATTCTGTGTCCAAAACTGTGGCGGGGCTGTTCGAAAGAAAAATTCAAGGGGGCGCTATAGAGCGCTTTTGCCCCGCCCCCTCATTAATTATGCAGCCGAATTTTGCGTAACATTGGTCTTAACAACCCCAAGAAGTTTCAGACAGCTCTGACAAAAGTATATGATAGCCGAACAGTTTTGCCTGAAAATCAGCCAAAAAGTAAAGGGAGTTTGGTTTTTTCGAGGAAAAAAAAGGCAGCGTCCACTTTGACGCACCGTCACGGCCACACCCTCTGATAAAAAGTTGAAATTATTTCTCAGATGTCAAGTCCAAGGCCTTGACAACATCCACACCTAGTTTGAGGTGGATATGATTATAGAGGTTTAGTCTTGGTGAGACCGCAAGGAAAGTGCCATTTCTTACGCTGATACTTATCCAACTCCAATGCATGAATCCAAGTTATGTTTCCACTGTCTTTGTCCATGTAATTGAAATAAATCCACTCCACAACGTCTTGAAATGAAAACGGAAGTTTAGTGTTCTTCTTAATACAGTTACAAAACGTACATGAACTAACAAAACGTCTCTAATGAAAATAAAAAGGTTTAAAGTCTCTCGGGTAGTTGAAGAGCAACAGGTAAGAAGACTGTTAGCTTCCACGGTTCCTTGCGATCTGCCATGAAAAGCGCGAGAGGCTACGGAAGCCGGCTCGTGAGCCTTAAAGCGACAGTACACATTTTTAATCCAAAACAACAAGTTATCTTATAAACATGAATTCTTATTCTTTTAACCTTCCTATAAAATATTCATCATTTCAATCATGAAATTAACTTATCTATGAAATTACAAATTCAAATGAAATTATTTATTATCTATTTATGCATTTTAAAGCAATTTCTATTTATTTAACTTAAAGACCACTTTGGCCGCTACATACCCGGCCCCTAATTGCTTTCTATCCAAGAAACAATTACAAAAAAGAAGGTTAATGCTTAACTGTCCTTTTCATTCTGCTTCTTGAAGCAGGCAGAGTTTGATGATCGGCCGCTCGAGCTCGTTCGTCCTCGTCTTGACTCGAACCTTGCGGACGATTCCATGCTCGTCCACCACGATCTTCACGATTCTTCCCATCAGCCATGATCCTCGGGGGGCTGATTCGTCGACGATCAAGACAACGTCTCCTTGGCTGAAGTTACGCGCTGTATGGTTCCACTTCTGTCTTTTCTGGAGTTGAGGCAGGTATTCTCTGGTCCAGCGTTTCCAGAACAGATCGCTCATGTACTGGACTTGCCTCCATCTCTTGCGTGCGTGAGTATCATGCTCGTCGAAGACGCCCGGTGGTAAGTTGGGGTTAGTCTTGAGCAAGAGTAAGTGTTGTGGGGTAAGAGCTTCTAAGTCGTTAATGTCATTGGAAGGCGTAGTGATAGGCCTGCTATTCAAGATGGCTTCACATTCGCAGAAGAACGTTTGAAGACCTTCCTCATCCAAGCTTTGTTCTCTCAACGTAGCATTCATGATCTTCCTGATGGAACGAATCATCCTTTCCCACACTCCTCCGTGGTGGGATCCGGATGGTGGATTGAACATCCACTTGATGTCCCGTTGAAGCAGGCTGTTCTCAATCTGTGCAGCATTCCACTCCTTTATTGCCTTCCTCCGCTCATGGTCAGCTCAGACGAAGTTGGTCCCGTTGTCGGATCTCATTTCCTTCACCTGACCCCTTCTCGCAATGAAGCGACGTAGAGCTTGAATAAAGGAGTCGGTCTCCAGTGATGTTGCCATTTCGATGTGGACCGCACGACATGCAAGGCAGGTGAATATCACCCCGTATCTTTTGACAGATACTCTTCCCTGCTTGACAATGAATGGCCCGAACAGATCCACACCCATTCTGGTGAAGGGTGGTTCATTTGGTAGAACTCGGTTTCTTGGTAAGTCTGCCATCACTTGTGTACCTGATGCACCATGTTGTCTTCGACAGGTAGTACACCGAGACAGCATTCTTCGGATTGACGAGGGAGCACCGATGATCCAGTACCTTTGGCGTACGTGAGACAGGACATGATTACGTCCACTGTGCCCTAGGCACTCGTGTGCATCCTGGAGAATCAAGTCAGCCACGTGATGGTTCTTGGGGATGATCATTGGATGCTTGGCTTCGGCTGGCATGGATGCTCGGCTAAGCCTCCCTCCAACGCGAAGGATTCCCTCCTCAAGTTGTGGATTGAGTCTGAGGATTCGACTACTCTTCTTGACAGAGTCCTTTCTCTGAAGATCAAACATCTCCTCCTGGAAGCTATTGCTTTGGCAATGACCGATGATAGCGATCTCCGCCTTCTGTAGGTCATCCACTGTCAGGTAAGTATGTTTGAGACTCTTTTTATAGCTCAACATTTCCTTGTTCAACTGTTGTTCGTCACTGCACAATCCTTTCAACTCTTTTCTCTTCCTAGACAGGTTCACCAGGATCTGTTTGAGTCGTATGAACCACGCCACAGCCTTCTTGAGCCGTATCCATGAAGAGAAGTATTGAATTAGTTGCTGCATAGCATCAGTGCTTTCTACAGTGGTAGCATGAACCAGTACGCCTTTCTTCACCTCAGGATCCTCAGCTGTGAGCTCTTCTTGGTGTTCAGAGTTAACTGGCCACTCCCCTTCTGGTTTGCTAAAGAAGTTGGGACCAGCAATCCAGACCTCGTTCTTCATGAAGGCGCTCACCCTTTGACCCCTTGAAGCGCAATCGGCGGGATTCAACTGAGTGTTGACGTAGCTCCATTGGTGCACGTTTGATGCTTGCAGGATTATGGCAATCCTGTTTGCCACGAATGTCCTGAACCTGATGTTCTCGTTGGCCAAGTACTTGAGTACGGTAGTACTGTCCGTCCAAAACTTGGAGTCTGCCAGTGGCAACTGAAGCTCTTTCTTCAGCATGACATCCACCTTCACAGCTAAGGCAGCCGCCGTCAGCTCCAACCGCGGGATGGTAGTGGGTTTCAGAGGGGCGACCCTCGCCTTCCCCAAGACGAATGAACAGTGTACTTGGTTACTGCTATTCTTCTGGACTAAGTACGTTACAGTACCGTAGCCTGTTTCACATGCGTCACAAAAGTGATGCAATCGAGCTTGCACAGCCTTGCCAAAGTCAGGTGGCTTGAAGCATCGAGTCACTCCGAAGTCAGTGAGCTGTTGAAGTTCTTCAGTCCACTTGGTCCATTGTTGTGCGAGGTGTTCTGGCACGGTGTCATCCCAGCCTGTTCTTTGTCTACACAATTCTTGCAGGATGTTTCTGGCAGGTAGTATGACTGGAGACAACATTCCAAGCGGATCGTAGACTGAGCTCATTGTCGACAGGATTCCTCTCCTTGTGAGAGGCATCTGCTCGATGTTCACTTGAAACTTGAATTGATCTGACCGGATGCACCACTGTACTCCCAAGGCTCTCTTGATGGCGAGTGAGTCCTGGTCAAGATCAAGATCCTTGAATTCCGTCGTTTTGTCTTCAAGCGGAATGGTCAACAGCACGTTTCGACTGTTGGTCGTCCATTTTGTGAGTCTAAAGCCTCCTGTTTGACAGATGGCCGTCAAGTCATGGAATAGCTTGATGGCTTCCTGTTCTGGGTTGACCGATTTTAGACAATCGTCCACATAAAAATTGTTCAACACTGTGTCCACAGCTGTTGCATCGAAAGTACTCCTGTTGTCCTCGGCACACCTTCTCAGCGCATAGCTTGCGCAGCTGGGTGAGGAGGTGGCTCCGAACAAGTGTACCTCCATTCTGTATTCATGCAGCTCCTTCGTTATGTTCCCGTCAGGCCACCATAAAAACCTGAGAAGGTCTGCGTCTTCAGGTGGGACCTTGACCTGGTGGAACATGGACTCCACATCGGCCATGACTGCGATTGGCTCCTGACGAAATCGGGTTAAGACACCAACCAGGCTACTGGTCATGTCAGGGCCTTGCAGTAGTTGTTCATTGAGTGTGGTTCCCTGGTACGAAGCGCCACAGTCGAATACCACTCGAAGTTTGTGCTTCTTGGGGTGGTAGACGGCATGATGCGGAATAAACCACACCTTTCCATCATTCCTGTTTAGTTCTTCGTCTGGGACTTTGACAGCGTATCCCTTGCTGATCACTTGGTTCATGAAGCTGACGTATTCCTCACGGAATGTCTGGCCTTTCTGAAGCTTCTTTTTCATGTTGAGCGCTCGCTGCGCAGTCATTGCTCTGTTGTTAGGCATTCTCACCTCTTTGTTCTTCAACGGCAGACCGATAGAGTAGTGACCGTTGACCAGCTTTGTTGACGTGGTAACTCTGTCCATAAACAGTTGATCCTCCTTCGACATCTCAAGCTGCTCTCCTCGAGCATTCTCTGGAAAATCATACTTGAATTGTTGCATCCACAATTCTTCAAGTCGAGCCACCGATATCCGATTCATTTGGATCTGTGGGTGTCCGTCCTTTGACCAGCTTCTGATGTTCCCACGCAACGGCCCGTTCACGGTCCACCCCAAGGCTGTACGAATTGCATACGGACCATGGTTCACACTGCGGATAACCTCTTCTGGCTCCAAAGCCTTTGCGAAATCAGTCCCAATCAGAAGATCGATATCCACCTTAATCGATGGAATTCGTACACCTCGTAAGTGTGGCCACCTATCCACGTCTTCCTGGGTTGGGATGTTCTCCTGACTAGCAGGTATGGCCTTTTGTGTAAACACACCAGTGAGTTCGACAAAGTCGTCACCCTCCAGACTGCTGACTTCTAGGTCTGGTAGCACTTTGCATGAGACGGCTTTTTGGTCTCCCATAGTGGTAAGTAGGATGTTTACATTTGTTCCTGGCAAGTTAAGGTTGTTGGCTAGCTTGTTAGTGCAAAAGGAGGCGTTGCTGCCTGGATCCAGGAACGCATAGCAAGTCAGCACCTTGTCACCTTTCTTAGCCTTCACTCTCACTGGAACGATGGCGAGGACAGTTCCTGTACCCCCGGCCCCAGTCTGAGAGCAAGTTTCTCCAGCATCCAAGAATCCACTGATCACAGTTTGTTCTTCCTGTGAAGACTCCTCTTTTTGTTCCTCCCGTGAAGCGTTTTCTTTCGGTGAGTCTTTAGGTTTCTGCTTAATGTGTAACAGCGTAGGGTGTTTAGCTGAACACAACTCACAGCTCTTCTTTTCTTCACAGGCACTGCTCATGTGTCCTCCTGTAAGACAGCTGAAGCAGAGGCCCTTGCTTTTAAGGAATTCCAATTTTTCTTCGTGCAACTTTTTCTGAAGTTTCCTGCACTGTTCCATTGTATGATCACCCTGACAGAAGATACAAGGTTTCACAAATGCCATGTTTATGTTTGGTTTCTTCTCTTTAGCTTGTTTGTCAGCACCAGCAACATATTTCACTGCTTTCTGCTCTTTAGCTTCAGTGGCTAACGCTGTGATGTTTTTCTTGACAGCTGACTTTTCAGGTTGTCGCTTGGTCTGACCTGAAATTTCACCAAACACAGGGTGTGCTGCCATTTCAGCCTGTTTAGTAACGAATGACACCACGTCTTCAAACTTTGTTCGCCGATCTTTCTTCTGAATGTCAATGGCGACACTCCTGAATCTCTCCCTCAGCCTGTATGGGAGCTTGGAGATGACTGTGCGCATGTTCGCGGCATTCTCCATCTCGTCCAAGTACTCTAAGTCCGACATTGCGTTGTTACAGTTGGTCAGAAACAGAGCATATGCTTCAAGTGCTTTGGCGTCATCTGACTTTATAGTAGGCCAATTTAGAGCCTTGTCAAGGTATGCCATCGAAGTTTTATATTTGTCACCAAAGCGCTCCTTTAATAATTTCTTGGCTTCAGGATAGCCCTGATCTGGGTCCATGTAAAAACAACTGCGCACTAAGTCATTAGGCTGACCGCTTGTGTGCTGTTCCAAATAGTAAAGCCGATCGTTGCTGTTATCAGTTTTGCTCTCTATGCGATGCTCGAAAGCTCTCATGAAGAGACGGTATTCCATTGGATCTCCTTTAAACATTGGGATGTTTGGTGATGGCAATGTAGATAGCTTTTGTTGCTTAATTAAGCTCTCAGTTATTTCATTTTGGCGTTGCATGACGGAAACTAGGTTATCTGTGTTTGCAGAAGTGCTCTTTGGAGTGACATGCACTTGTCTTGTAACAGGCACTGGACGTGCAAGAGGTGCTGGTTGTGCAGCAGGCGCTGGCTGTGCAACAGGTGCTGCAGCTATTCCACTACGGCTGTTCTGAGATACATTACTAGCCCCACCGCTCCTATTGTAGCTGACATGTTGTCTCTGAGTAGCCATCAGTGACTCCCCTCTAGAGCCTCTAGAGCCTCGTGACACATGTGAGCCTTCTTCATATTTTAGTAGCACGGCTAATTTTGCATCTGATTCATCACGCTCTGCTTGTAACTCCAATTCTTCTTTTGCAGCTTTAAGCAGTAGCTCCTGTTCCTTAAGCTTTAGCTCTTGCTCCTCCAGAGCTCTTTTTTGTTTCAATGTAGCTGACTTAGTTGACAAAGTAGCTTGCTCCAATTCAAGTTTAAGGCGTTCAACACGAGCTGCTGATAACACAGTAGCAGAGGAGACAGACCTGGCTTTTCTACTCCTTCTGGATGAAGTTGAAGCGCTATCTTCAGGATGTACTTCATTGTTCATTTTTTGAGACTCTTCAATGCGAAGCATTGCAGCCTGTATCCATGTATTAACTTCTTGCACAAAGTTACTGTGCTCATCATATCTTGGCTGAAACCAATCACTTTGATCTGCTTTCATGTTTTCTAAACATCCAAGCTGACTGTACAGATCTTTCACATCAGCATTTATTTTGCTGAATTCTTCTATCAGCTCTTCATACTTGTTTAACAACTCTTGTGTTATAATTTTCACGTTTGCATCATCATCCATTAAAGCAAGCATTTCTTTTCTTTTCTCAGTCAATTTGCCTAGCTTGGCTCTTCTGGAGCTGATTTTCGTTTGCAGATTATTTTCCAGTGACACTTGTGTTGGTTTAACCAAACGTTTTTCCCTCGGAGGGCTTACCGTTTCATCCTCCTCGCTTGCCATGATTGTGTTTGAAAGTCAGTCCGTTTTTTTTTTCCAATTCCACTTGCGACAGTCACGTTGCAGCCACGAGCCGCTTGTCCACTCACCAGCCACGAACGCAGCGCGTGATCATGCTGCTTCCAGTAGTCTCTCGGTAAATCACTCGATGAAACTACTTTCCACTTTCAGGAAAACCTCTCCAATGTTTGTAGTCCAATGTCAAGCGAGTCTTCTTACTAATATAGAGGTTTAGTCTTGGTGAGACCGCGAGGAAAGTGCCATTTCTTACGCTGATACTTATCCAACTCAAAGTTATGTTTCCACTGTCTTTGTCCATGTAATTGAAATAAATCCACTCCACAACGTCTTGAAATGAAAACGGAAGTTTAGTGTTCTTCTTAATACAGTTACAAAACGTACATGAACTAACAAAACGTCTCTAATGAAAATAAAAGGTTTAAAGTCTCTCGGGTAGTTGAAGAGCAACAGGTAAGAAGACTGTTAGCTTCCACGGTTCCTTGCGATCTGCCATGAAAAGCGCGAGAGGCTACGGAAGCCGGCTCGTGAGCCTTAAAGCGACAGTACACATTTTTAATCCAAAACAACAAGTTATCTTATAAACATGAATTCTTATTCTTTTAACCTTCCTATAAAATATTCATCATTTCAATCATGAAATTAACTTATCTATGAAATTACAAATTCAAATGAAATTATTTATTATCTATTTATGCATTTTAAAGCAATTTCTATTTATTTAACTTAAAGACCACTTTGGCCACTACAATGATCAAAATTGTCCGAGCTGCACGCCATCTCGTAAAAGTGGTCTTTTTTGTCGTCACTAGGAGGCGCTATTAAAATCACCGAATATTTTTGTGGAAATGTATTTTAGGCCAGACTGCCATTATATATTCAAAGTTTGGTGAAGATTGGAGAATTTTTCACAAAGTTATAGCACTTTGAAATGTTATGGCAAAATGGAGAATTTCGTGGCCCCGCCCCTCTGACATAGTACATCAAAAAGTTATGATTTTGATAGCTTTTCATCGTCAAAGCCTCATAAACCCATGTGCCAAGTTTCAAGCACATCGGATGAAATCCCTAGGAGGAGTTCGTTCAAATGCGACCCCTGGAAATGAGCGAAAAACCCTGAAAAGTCCAAATTTGGGGAAAATTGGACGCCGTACGGTTCACTGTAGCCTGGGACACCAAGAGACTTTTTTGTGCGTCTGGGCATGTTACATACTCCCACCAAGTCCCGTACACGTGGGCCAAACCGTGGCGAGGGGCACCTACAAAAACGCGCACCTAGGTGGCGCTGTGGAGGCATATGCGTACGTCCATGTGTGAGACCCCCAAAATACGTAATTTTACACCTGACATTGGGGGGGTAGGCAAATTTTCGTGAGTTTTTGGGGGGATATGGGCTGTCGAAAATGCGATTCATTTAGGAAACTGAAGAATAAAAAAAAAAAATTAAAGCTGCAAGCAGCGATGGTCGGGCCCTCGCATATGCGCGCACGTCGAAATGTGCGCACGTCGAAATGTGCATAATATCGTTCTTTATAACATCGGTCTTAATAACCACAAGAAGTTTCAGACAGCTCTCATAGACTCAGATCTGGCCTTCAGGAGTCATGTACAACTTTATTTCACTGATATAATGTACAGTTACTATTACATGTCATATTCTGTCCACATTATGCTGTTTGAGAACACATTGCAGCATGGCTACAGTCAACATGTGCGACAATGTACAACTTTATTTCACTGATATAATGTACAGTTACTATTACATGTCATATTCTGTCTACATTATGCTGTTTGAGAACACATTGCAGCATGGCGACAGTCAACATGTGCGACAATGTACTTTGAGTTTTGCTTTATTTTACACATTTTTTCCAATTGCAGCGCCCCCAACAGGCGCCATGGGGCGCTATAGAGCTTTTTTGTCCAGCCGCCTCATTACATACTGCAGTCTTGTTTTGGTACTGCTTTCAGTTTTGCTTTATTTAACACAACATTTTTTTCTAATTGCAGCGCCCCCAACATGCGCCATGGGGCGCTATAGAGCTTTTTTGTGCTTATTGGTCCAAGATAGTTTTTTGTAGGTACTGCCCTGTTCTACAATTCAGCTGAGTTTCGTGAGTCTGTGGGCAAAACTGTGGTGGGGCTGTTCCACTGAAAAATTCAAGGGGGCGCTATAGAGCTAATTTGCCCCAAGTCCAAGGCCTTGACAACACCCACACCAAGTTTGAGGTGGATATGATCAATATTGTCCGAGCTGCACGCCATCTCGTAAAAGTGGTATTTTTTGTCTCCACTAGGAGGCGCTATGCAAATCACCGAATATTTTTGTGGAAATGTATTTTAGGCCAGACTGCTATTATATATTCAAAGTTTGGTGAAGATTGGAGAATTTTTCACAAAGTTATAGCACTTTGAAATTTTATGGCAAAATGGAGAATTTCGTGGCCCCGCCCCTCTGACATAGCAAATCAAAAAGTTATGATTTTGATAACTTTTCATCGTCAAAGCCTCATGAACCCATGTGCCAAGTTTCAAAAGGATCGGACGAAAGCCCTAGGAGGAGTTCGTTCAAATACGCCCCCTTCTCAACAGTTCGAAACACAAAAAATGGTGATTTTCATGCTTAAATATCTCACTTCCTGTTAATTTTACAAATTGCTCCAAGAGACTTTTTTGTAGGTCTTGTGATGCCCCATAACTCAGCTGAGTTTCATAACTCTGTGTTCAAAACTGTGGCGGGGCTGTCCCAAAGAAAAATTCAAGGGGGCGCTATAGAGCGCTTTGCCCCGCCCCCTCATTAATTATGCAGCCGAATTGTGCATCACATTGGTCTTAACAACCCCAACAAGTTTCAGACAGCTGTGACAAAGTATATGATAGCCGAACAGTTTTGCCTGAAAATCAGCCAAAAAGTCAATGGAGTTTGGTTTTTCGGTGAAAAAAAAGGCAGCGTCCACTTTGACGCGCCGTCACGGCCACGCGCTTTTATGAAAAGTTGAAATTATTTCTCAGATGTCAAGTCCAAGGCCTTGACAACATCCACACCTAGTTTGAGGTGGATATGATGAATATTGTTCGAGCTGCACGCCATCTCGTAAAAGTGGTGTTTTTTGTCGTCACAAGGAGGCGCTATGAAAATCACCGAATATTTTTGTAGAAATGTATTTTAGGCCAGACTGCCATTATATATTCAAAGTTTGGTGAAGATTGGAGAATTTTTCACAAAGTTATAGCACTTTGAAATTTTATGGCAAAATGGAGAATTTCGTGGCCCCGCCCCTCTGACATAGTACATCAAAAAGTTATGATTTTGATAACTTTTTTCATCGTCAAAGCCTCATGAACACACACGCCAAGTTTCAAAAGGATCGGACGAAAGCCCTAGGAGGAGTTCGTTCAAATACGACCCCTGGAAATGACCAAAAAATCACAAAAACGTGAACTTTGACCCAAAATGGCCGCCGTACCCTTTACCGAAACCCGGGTCACCAAGAGACTTTTTGGTGCGTCTCGGTATGTTTCATACACCCTCCAAATCTCATCCGCGTGGATGAAACCGTGTCCGGGGGCTCCTCCGACAACCGAAACCTAGGTGGCGCCGTAGAGCCATTTCTGTACGCTCGTGCGCGAGACCCCCAAAATACGAAATTTTACGCCCGACTTTGGGGGGGTACGCACATTTGCATGAGTTTTTGGGGATATTAAAGCCTTGAAAAAGGCAATTCATTTGGCTGAATAATAATAAAAATTAAAAAAAAAATAAAAAAATAAAAAATAATAAACATTCGAAATACAATAGGGCTTTGCACGGTTTCCGTGCTCGGGCCCTAATAATAATAATAAACATTTGAAAAACAATAGGGCTTCACACGGTTTCCGTGCTCGGGCCCTAATTGAAGCTGCAAGCAGCGATGGTCGGGCCCTCGCATATGTGCGCACGTCGAAATGTGCGCACGTCGAAATGTGCATAATATCGTTCTTTATAACATCGGTCTTAATAACCACAAGAAGTTTCAGACAGCTCTCATAGACTCAGATCTGGCCTTCAGGAGTCATGTGCGACAATGTACAACTTCATTTCACTGATATAATGTACAGTTACTATTACATGTCATATTCTGTCCACATTATGCTGTTTGAGAACACATTGCAGCATGGCTACAGTCAACATGTGCGACAATGTACAACTTTATTTCACTGATATAATGTACAGTTACTATTACATGTCATATTCTGTCTACATTATGCTGTTTGAGAACACATTGCAGCATGGCGACAGTCAACATGTGCGACAATGTACTTTGATTTTGCTTTATTTTACACATTTTTTCCAATTGCAGCGCCCCCAACAGGCGCCATGGGGCGCTATAGAGCTTTTTGTCCAGCCGCCTCATTACATACTGCAGTCTTGTTTTGGTACTGCTTTGAGTTTTGCTTTATTTTACACAACATTTTTTCTAATTGCAGCGCCCCCAACATGCGCCATGGGGCGCTATAGAGCTTTTTTGTGCTTATTGGTCCAAGATAGTTTTTTGTAGGTACTGCCCTGTTCTACAATTCAGCTGAGTTTCGTGAGTCTGTGGGCAAAACTGTGGTGGGGCTGTTCCACTGAAAAATTCAAGGGGGCGCTATAGAGCAAATTTGCCCCAAGTCCAAGGCCTTGACAACATCCACACCAAGTTTGAGGTGGATATGATCAATATTGTCCGAGCTGCACGCCATCTCGTAAAAGTGGTGTTTTTGTCGTCACTAGGAGGCGCTATGAAAACAGAATATTTTTGTGGAAATGTATTTAGGCCAGACTGCCATTATATATTCAAAGTTTGGTGAAGATTGGAGAATTTTTCACAAAGTTATAGCACTTTGAAATTTTATGGCAAAATGGAGAATTTCGTGGCCCCGCCCCTCTGACATAGTACATCAAAAAGTTATGATTTTGATAACTTTTCATCGTCAAAGCCTCATGAACACACACGCCAAGTTTCAAAAGGATCGGACGAAAGCCCTAGGAGGAGTTCGTTCAAATACGACCCCTGGAAATGACCAAAAAATCACAAAAACGTGAACTTTGACCCAAAATGGCCGCCGTACCCTTTACCGAAACCCGGGTCACCAAGAGACTTTTTGGTGCGTCTCGGTATGTTTCATACACCCTCCAAATCTCATCCGCGTGGATGAAACCGTGTCCGGGGGCTCCTCCGACAACCGAAACCTAGGTGGCGCCGTAGAGCCATTTCTGTACGCTCGTGCGCGAGACCCCCAAAATACGAAATTTTACGCCCGACTTTGGGGGGGTACGCACATTTTCATGAGTTTTTGGGGATATTAAAGCCTTGAAAAAGGCAATTCATTGGGTGAAAAAAAAAAATAATAATAATTAAAGCTGCAAGCAGCGATGGTCGGGCCCTCGCATATGTGCGCACGTCGAAATGTGCGCACGTGAAATGTGCATATCGTTCTTTATAACATCGGTCTTAATAACCACAAGAAGTTTCAGACAGCTCTCATAGACTCAGATCTGGCCTTCAGGAGTCATGTGCGACAATGTACAACTTTATTTCACTGATATAATGTACAGTTACTATTACATGTCATATTCTGTCCACATTATGCTGTTTGAGAACACATTGCAGCATGGCTACAGTCAACATGTGCGACAATGTACAACTTTATTTCACTGATATAATGTACAGTTACTATTACATGTCATATTCTGTCTACATTATGCTGTTTGAGAACACATTGCAGCATGGCGACAGTCAACATGTGCGACAATGTACTTTGAGTTTTGCTTTATTTTACACATTTTTTCCAATTGCAGCGCCCCCAACAGGCGCCATGGGGCGCTATAGAGCTTTTTTGTCCAGCCGCCTCATTACATACTGCAGTCTTGTTTTGGTACTGCTTTGAGTTTTGCTTTATTTACACAACATTTTTTCTAATTGCAGCGCCCCCAACATGCGCCATGGGGCGCTATAGAGCTTTTTTGTGCTTATTGGTCCAAGATAGTTTTTTGTAGGTACTGCCCTGTTCTACAATTCAGCTGAGTTTCGTGAGTCTGTGGGCAAAACTGTGGTGGGGCTGTTCCACTGAAAAATTCAAGGGGGCGCTATAGAGCAAATTTGCCCCAAGTCCAAGGCCTTGACAACATCCACACCAAGTTTGAGGTGGATATGATCAATATTGTCCGAGCTGCACGCCATCTCGTAAAAGTGGTATTTTTTGTCTCCACTAGGAGGCGCTATGCAAATACAGAATATTTTTGTGGAAATGTATTTAGGCCAGACTACCGTTATATGAAAGTTTGTGAAGATTGGAGAATTTTTCACAAAGTTATAGCACTTTGAGTTTTATGGCAAAATGGAGAATTTCGTGGCCCCGCCCCTCTGACATACAATCAAAAAGTTATGATTTTGATAACTTTTCATCGTCAAAGCCTCATGAACCCATGTGCCAAGTTTCAAAAGGATGGACGAAAGCCCTAGGAGGAGTTCGTTCAAATACGCCCCCTTCTCAACAGTTCGAAACACAAAAAATGGTGATTTTCATGCTTAAATATCTCACTTCCTGTTAATTTTACAAATTGCTCCAAGAGACTTTTTTGTAGGTCTTGTGATGCCCCATAAATCAGCTGAGTTTCATAACTCTGTGTTCAAAACTGTGGCGGGGCTGTCCCAAAGAAAAATTCAAGGGGGCGCTATAGAGCGCTTTGCCCCGCCCCCTCATTAATTATGCAGCCGAATTGTGCATCACATTGGTCTTAACAACCCCAACAAGTTTCAGACAGCTGTGACAAAGTATATGATAGCCGAACAGTTTTGCCTGAAAATCAACCAAAAAGTCAATGGAGTCTGGTTTTTCGGTGAAAAAAAAGGCAGCGTCCACTTTGACGCGCCGTCACGGCCACGCCCTTTTATGAAAAGTTGAAATTATTTCTCAGATGTCAAGTCCAAGGCCTTGACAACATCCACACCTAGTTTGAGGTGGATATGATGAATATTGTTCGAGCTGCACGCCATCTCGTAAAAGTGGTTTTTTGTCGTCACTAGGAGGCGCTATGAAAATCACCGAATATTTTTGTGGAAATGTATTTTAGGCCAGACTGCCATTATATATTCAAAGTTTGGTGAAGATTGGAGAATTTTTCACAAAGTTATAGCACTTTGAAATTTTATGGCAAAATGGAGAATTTCGTGGCCCCGCCCCTCTGACATAGTACATCAAAAAGTTATGATTTTGATAACTTTTCATCGTCAAAGCCTCATGAACACACACGCCAAGTTTCAAAAGGATCGGACGAAAGCCCTAGGAGGAGTTCGTTCAAATACGACCCCTGGAAATGACCAAAAAATCACAAAAACGTGAACTTTGACCCAAAATGGCCGCCGTACCCTTTACCGAAACCCGGGTCACCAAGAGACTTTTTGGTGCGTCTCGATATGTTTCATACACCCTCCAAATCCCATCCGCGTGGATGAAACAGTGTCCGGGGGCTCCTCCGACAACCGAAACCTAGGTGGCGCCGTAGAGCCATTTCTGTACGCTCGTGCGCGAGACCCCCAAAATACGAAATTTTACGCCCAACTTTGGGGGGGTACGCAAGTTTCATGAGTTTTTGGGGATATTAAAGCCTTGAAAAAGGCAATTCATTGGGTGGAAGAAAAAGGAAAATAATAAAAAAAAAAATAATAAACATTTGAAATACAATAGGGCTTCGCACGGTTTCCGTGCTCGGGCCCTAATTAAAGCTGCAAGCAGCGATGGTCGGGCCCTCGCTATGCGCGCACGTCGAAATGTGCGCACGTCGAAATGTGCGCACGTCGAAATGTGCATAATATCGTTTATAACATCTGTCTTAATAACCACAAGAAGTTTCAGACAGCTCTCATAGACTCAGATCTGGCCTTCAGGAGTCATGTGCGACAATGTACAACTTTATTTCACTGATATAATGTACAGTTACTATTACATGTCATATTCTGTCCACATTATGCTGTTTGAGAACACATTGCAGCATGGCTACAGTCAACATGTGCGACAATGTACAACTTTATTTCACTGATATAATGTACAGTTACTATTACATGTCATATTCTGTCTACATTATGCTGTTTGAGAACACATTGCAGCATGGCGACAGTCAACATGTGCGACAATGTACTTTGAGTTTTACTTTATTTTACACAACATTTTTTCTAATTGCAGCGCCCCCAACATGCGCCATGGGGCGCTATAGAGCTTTTTTGTGCTTATTGGTCCAAGATAGTTTTTTGTAGGTACTGCCCTGTTCTACAATTCAGCTGAGTTTCGTGAGTCTGTGGGCAAAACTGTGGTGGGGCTGTTCCACTGAAAAATTCAAGGGGGCGCTGTAGAGCAAATTTGCCCCAAGTCCAAGGCCTTGACAACATCCACACCAAGTTTGAGGTGGATATGATCAATATTGTCCGAGCTGCACGCCATCTCGTAAAAGTGGTTTTTTGTCGTCACTAGGAGGCGCTATGAAAATCACAGAATATTTTTGTGGAAATGTATTTAGGCCAGACTGTATATTCAAAGTTTGGTGAAGATTGGAGAATTTTTCACAAAGTTATAGCACTTTGAAATTTTATGGCAAAATGGAGAATTTCGTGGCCCCGCCCCTCTGACATAGATCAAAAAGTTATGATTTTGATAACTTTTCATCGTCAAAGCCTCATGAACCCATGTGCCAAGTTTCAAAAGGATGGACGAAAGCCCTAGGAGGAGTTCGTTCAAATACGCCCCCTTCTCAACAGTTCGAAACACAAAAAATGGTGATTTTCATGCTTAAATATCTCACTTCCTGTTAATTTTACAAATTGCTCCAAGAGACTTTTTTGTAGGTCTTGTGATGCCCCATAATCAGCTGAGTTTCATAACTCTGTGTTCAAAACTGTGGCGGGGCTGTCCCAAAGAAAAATTCAAGGGGGCGCTATAGAGCGCTTTGCCCCGCCCCCTCATTAATTATGCAGCCGAATTGTGCATCACATTGGTCTTAACAACCCCAACAAGTTTCAGACAGCTGTGACAAAGTATATGATAGCCGAACAGTTTTGCCTGAAAATCAACCAAAAAGTCAATGGAGTCTGGTTTTTCGGTGAAAAAAAAGGCAGCTTCCACTTTGACGCGCCGTCACGGCCACGCCCTTTTATGAAAAGTTGAAATTATTTCTCAGATGTCAAGTCCAAGGCCTTGAAACATCCACACCTAGTTTGAGGTGGATATGATGAATATTGTTCGAG
>ML241006.1:0-36721 GCA_004119915.2 Collichthys lucidus
GAAGTGATCGTCTCCACTTCCTGTATTCGCTGCTCTTTTTGACATCATCTCCTTATAAGGTTGTTAAATGTGCGCGGAGCCTGCAGCCCCTCAAACCACAGAAACAGCCGGAAACGATGCACGACTGCTGCTTCAAAATGTTCTCTGCATGTCAGACACCACCGTTAACATTTATCTCTTATAGTTCATCAACAGTCACACAGCAAAAGATACACGATTAAGACTCAGGAAACCACCTCAGCTGAGTGCAACAATATAAGATATCAAAAAACATATTTTTTTCTGCCAGTCAGCTAAAAAACCCTGAAATGAATCTGAGTCTGTCTCTGAACAACTAAAGACTTGTTCTGAACTTCAAAAGTTAAATAAAGACATCAGCCAATGAGACGTGGGCTCCACTTGTTGCCAGGTCAGTTTCCCTGAATGTCAGGACTTGGAAACAAAGAGTTTGATATTTGTCATTTGTGTTCATAAGAAAAGTTCAAATATGTGACAGATGTGAGCGTCTGTGCCCGCCCGCCGGTGCTCACAGAGCGGGAACAAGACGAACAAGAAACTGAACACGCCCGAAAGTCAAGAAGAACAACTCTGATAGAAAGAGCGACAAAAAAAGAACAGACCTGTATGCAGTCCTAGAAACTAAACCAGCAGCCAGCAGCCAATAGAGAGACGGGTCTGCTGAAAACCACGTAGCTCCTAAAAACTGTTTGAGGTTCAACGATGCGATTTCAAGACTTGAATTTTTTTTTCATGTTCGCACCAGATCTGGACAAATGTGTGTTTAGAAGGAGGAAGTGGAAGTAGCGGACCCTGAAACTCTTCCTGGATCATGCTTCATGTGTTTGCTGACTAACACATGATATGCCTCAATCATTGTCTGAAAAATTAAGTTTTCTTTTGCAGAAAAGTGTGTGTGTGTGTGTGTGTGTGTGTGTGTGTGTGTGTGTGTGTGTGTGTGTTACCGTGATATTGCTCAGGCCTGACGAGGAGGCCCACTCACTCTCTTTGCCTTCTTCACGCCCCCATATGGCCGCGTCCATGACCCCCTCCAGAGCTTGCAGCTGTACAATATACGCGCTCCACGACATTCTGACCAACTACTAACACAAACAGACACACAGACACACAGTGATCAGTAACACATATATACACACTCTCAACAGCATGACAACTACTAAATGTGTCTGATTAGAATCAAATGAGTGACAAACATGAACAGAGACAATCTAAATCAATACCCAATAACTCTGTGTGAGAGAGAGAGAGACCACGTCAGCTCACCTGTGCAGGTTTAGTCTCAGGTACAACGGAGAGCGAGAGAGAAGTCAAATGCAGAAAGAAGGAAGACGAGTTGTCTTTTATACGTCCGACCACTCCCAGTCTGCAGGCAGCTTCCTGCCTCGCTCAGTCTCTCTCTCTTTTACACACACACACACACACACACACCTGGGAAATGAAACACAGTGAAGTGTGTGCAGTGAACTGATGTGAAATTATATAGATGTAATTCAGCACAAATTCTGATATCACACCAATCAAAACTGAACTTTAAAGTATTGATTAGTATAGAACGATCAATATACAGAAATAGAAATGTACAAATTCAATTCAATTCAATTTTATTTGTACAGCTCAAAGTCACAAAGTCCATTTTCCTCTGAGGCTTTACAATCTGTACAGGGAGTGACTCCCTCTGTGCTTAGACCCTCGGAGAGAGTGAGGAAAAACTTTAACAGGGAAAAAATGTGGAAGAAACCTCAGGAGGAGCCACAGAGGAGGGATCCCTCTGCCAGGACGGACAGACGTGCAATGGATGTCAGTGTACAGAACAAATCAACACAAACAGATTGTACAATTACAATGACTGACAGAATGACAATGAATCACAATGACTGATAAAATGACAATGAATCACAATGACTGATAAAATGACAATGAATCACAATGACTGATAAAATGACAATGAATCACAATGACTGATAAAATGACAATGAATCACAATGACTGATAAAATGACAATGAATCACAATGACTGATAAAATGACAATGAATCACAATGAATGATAAAATGACAATGAATCACAATGAATGATAAAATGACAATGAATCACAATGACTGATAAAATGACAATGAATCACAATGAATGATAAAATGACAATGAATCACAATGACTGATAAAATGACAATGAATCACAATGACTGATAAAATGACAATGAATCACAATGACTGATAAAATGACAATGAATCACAATGACTGATAAAATGACAATGAATCACAATGACTGATAAAATGACAATGAATCACAATGACTGATAAAATGACAATGAATCACAATGACTGATAAAATGACAATGAATTACAATGACTGATAAAATGACAATGAATTACAATGACTGACAGAATGACAGTAGTAATATGTGTAGTGGGCGTCGTGCAGGATCACAGCAGCAGCCACGATCCACGGAAAACCTGCTGGACGACAGAGACAGAAACTCCAGGGAAGTTTGGTTAGTAACATGCATTAATGAGACATGTCCAGAGACAGACAGACAGACAGAGAGAGAGGGGCAGTGTACATTATGTCCTCACGATGTAGAAATGTCCTCACGATGTAGAAATGTCCTCACGATGTAGAAATGTCCTCACGATGTAGAAATGTCCTCACGATGTAGAAATGTCTTCACGATGTAGAAATGTCTTCACGATGTAGAAATGTCTTCATGATGTAGAAATGTCCTCACGATGTAGAAATGTCTTCATGATGTAGAAATGTCCTCACGATGTAGAAATGTCTTCATGATGTAGAAATGTCTTCATGATGTAGAAATGTCTTCACGATGTAGAAATGTCTTCATGATGTAGAAATGTCTTCACGATGTAGAAATGTCCTCACGATGTAGAAATGTCTTCACGATGTAGAAATGTCTTCACGATGTAGAAATGTCCTCACGAAGTAAAAATGTCTTCATGATGTAGAAATGTCCTCATGATGTAGAAATGTCTTCACGATGTAGAAATGTCCTCACGATGTAGAAATGTCTTCACGATGTAGAAATGTCCTCACGATGTAGAAATGTCCTCACGATGTAGAAATGTCCTCACGATGTAGAAATGTCCTCACGATGTAGAAATGTCTTCATGATGTAGAAATGTCCTCACGATGTAGAAATGTCCTCACGATGTAGAAATGTCCTCATGATGTAGAAATGTCTTCATGATGTAGAAATGTCTTCATGATGTAGAAATGTCTTCACGATGTAGAAATGTCCTCACGATGTAGAAATGTCTTTATGATGTAGAAATGTCCTCACGATGTAGAAATGTCCTCACGATGTAGAAATGTCTTTATGATGTAGAAATGTGTTGTGGACCTCTGGGACGTCCCTTGGTGCTCAGCCTGGATTGTGGACAGGTGAGCAGCACCTTGACTGAGTCCGAATGGAGAAAAGACGTTTGTCTTGTGAACGTTGACTAGATGTAAAACGTGTTGGATTGTGAAAACGTTTCCACACACAAACCACTTCCTCCTGACCCGTCTCACTTCATGTCGACACGACTCAGCTGTGCTGCTGCCAGTCATCAGTTCAGTCTGTTACGTCCGGCCTAGGGGAACCGAACAAAACAAGAAAAGGGTTGCTCCCCTCCTTCCCCCACTCCCAAGAACAACCAAGTCACAGAGCTGCAGTCCAACCGAAGATCATTTATTCGATGAATATTGTCAGTATTTCATAAGTGGTAGTTTAGAACTTCAGGGTGAGCATGGCCCAAAACAACAAACAAAACAATCTGATCCAAAACTAACTTACCTGTCCAAAACAAGGAAAACAAAATACAGGGTTCGAACCTGCCTCCCTATGAAATAAACAAAATGAGCTACTCACCCCTACAACTACCTGGACTGCTATGCTAAAGTCTGCTAAGACAGAGCAGTACAAAATCACAGAACACAACAACACAGTACAGTACAACATGGCCTGGTGCAGTTGGGAGTAAGGTCAAGAGAAGAGAGGCAGAATGAATCCAGCGGCGGCCATTTATAGCTGATCCACCAGTCCATTAACCAATTGGCAGGCGGCACCTGGAGAGTGGTAGCACCACCCCTAGGCAGGGAGGAACAATAACACAAATAACACGTAACACTAAATAATGACCCTGGGTCATAACAAGTCCAAGTTCATCGCTATGCTCACTTGTCTTTTTTAGTCTTTTTGTCTTTTTTAGTCTTTTTGTTTCTTTTGTGTCTTTTGTGTCTTTTATGTCTTTTTTAGTCTTTTTGTGTCTTTTGTGTCTTTTATGTCTTTTTTAGTCTTTTGTGTCTTTTGTGTCTTTTGTGTCTTTTATGTCTTTTTTAGTCTTTTTGTGTCTTTTGTGTCTTTTATGTCTTTTTTAGTCTTTTTGTGTCTTTTGTGTCTTTTGTGTGTTTTGTGTCTTTTTTGTCTTTTTTAGTCTTTTTGTGTTTTGTGTCTTTTTTAGTCTTTTTTAGTCTTTTTGTCTTTTTAGTCTTTTTGTGTTTTTGTGTCTTTTTTGTCTTTTTGTGTCTTTTGTGTCTTTTGTGTCTTTTTGTCTTTTAGTCTTTTTGTGTCTTTTGTGTCTTTTTTAGTCTTTTTGTGTCTTTTGTGTCTTTTGTGTCTTTTTTAGTCTTTTGTGTCTTTTTGTGTCTTTTTGTGTCTTTTGTGTCTTTTATGTCTTTTTTAGTCTTTTTGTGTCTTTTGTGTCTTTTTTAGTCTTTTTGTGTCTTTTGTGTCTTTTGTGTCTTTTATGTCTTTTTTAGTCTTTTTGTTTCTTTTGTGTCTTTTTTTGTCTTTTATGTCTTTTTTAGTCTTTTTGTGTCTTTTATGTCTTTTTTAGTCTTTTTGTGTCTTTTGTGTCTTTTATGTCTTTTTTAGTCTTTTGTGTCTTTTTGTGCCTTTTTGTGTCTTTTTTGTCTTTTATGTCTTTTTTGTCTTTTTGTGTCTTTTTTGTCTTTTTTAGTCTTTTTGTGTCTTTTTTTGTCTTTTATGTCTTTTTTAGTCTTTTTGTGTTTTTGTGTCTTTTTTGTCTTTTTTAGTCTTTTTGTGTCTTTTGTGTCTTTTGTGTCTTTTTTGTCTTTTTGTCTTTTAGTCTTTTTGTGTCTTTTGTGTCTTTTTTAGTCTTTTTGTGTCTTTTGTGTCTTTTATGTCTTTTTTAGTCTTTTGTGTCTTTTTGTGTTTGTGTCTTTTATGTCTTTTTTAGTCTTTTTGTGTCTTTTGTGTTTTTAGTCTTTTTGTGTCTTTTGTGTTTATTTTTTTTAGTTTTGTGTCTTTTTGTGCCTTTTTGTGTCTTTTTTGTCTTTTTGTCTTTTTTGTCTTTTTGTGTCTTTTTTGTCTTTTTTAGTCTTTTTGTGTCTTTTTTGTCTTTTATGTCTTTTTAGTCTTTTGTGTCTTTTTGTGCCTTTTTGTGTCTTTTTTGTCTTTTTTAGTCTTTTTGTGTCTTTTGTGTCTTTTGTGTCTTTTTTGTCTTTTTGTCTTTTAGTCTTTTTGTGTCTTTTGTGTCTTTTTTAGTCTTTTTGTGTCTTTTGTGTCTTTTATGTCTTTTTTAGTCTTTTGTGTCTTTTTGTGTCTTTTGTGTCTTTTGTGTCTTTTATGTCTTTTTTAGTCTTTTTGTGTCTTTTGTGTCTTTTTTAGTCTTTTTGTGTCTTTTGTGTCTTTTATGTCTTTTTTAGTCTTTTGTGTCTTTTTGTGCCTTTTTGTGTCTTTTTTGTCTTTTATGTCTTTTTTGTCTTTTTGTGTCTTTTTTGTCTTTTTTAGTCTTTTTGTGTCTTTTTTGTCTTTTATGTCTTTTTTAGTCTTTTTGTGTCTTTTTTGTCTTTTATGTCTTTTTTAGTCTTTTTGTGTCTTTTTGTGTCTTTTTGTGTCTTTTACTTTTCTTACTTTAATTCTTTTTAGTTGCTTTGTGTTGCTCGATGTTGATATTTCTTCATTTGAGCCTCTGAATGCTTTGTCAGTAATCCATCCTCAACAGCCACAGCACTGTACCTGCAATGCATTATGGGGCTTGCAGTTTCACACTGGTGAGCTTTAAAATAGCAGCTGTGGCCATGAAGGGAGCTAAATTAAAATGAGTTAGCTCAGGTTAAATCAACAGACTTGTACTTGTGAACGTGTCCTGATTGTGTGTGTGCTGACTCAGACATGTTGCATTCCCCTCGCACACTGAATACCTGAGCCAGTTTAGACCTGTGCATGTCAGGAGGGAGAGTAAGACCAGCAGACATGTTAAAACACCTCACTGCTGACTCATGACAGAGTGCTGCTAGATGCTACACATGCACATCAACGTGTACCTACGGCTACTTCAACTACTGCAACCAACATGTATTAGTACACACTGTGGCACTTCACATACTAAAACTAGAAATACTAACATTATAAGTGCTAATTGCACTCGATGTGAGTCGTGTGACTCGGTGTGAGTCGTGTGACTCGGTGTGACTTGGTGTGACTTGGTGTGACTCGGCGTTACTTGGTGTGAGTCGTGTGACTCGGCGTGACTCGGCGTGACTCTGCGTGAGTCGTGTGACTCGGTGTGAGTCGTGTGACTCTGTGTGAGTCGTGTGACTCGGTGTGAGTCGTGTGACTCTGTGTGAGTCGTGTGACTCGGCGTAACTCGACGTGAGTGATGTGACTCGGTGTGACTTGGTGTGAGTCGTGTGACTCGGCGTGACTCAGCGTGACTCTGCGTGAGTCGTGTGACTCGGTGTGAGTCGTGTGACTCTGTGTGAGTCGTGTGACTCGGCGTAACTCGACGTGAGTGATGTGACTCGGTGTGACTCGGTGTGACTTGGTGTGACTCGGCGTTACTTGGTGTGAGTCGTGTGACTCGGCGTGACTCGGCGTGAGTCGTGTGACTCGGTGTGAGTCGTGTGACTCGGTGTGAGTCGTGTGACTCGGTGTGACTTGGCGTGAGTCGGTGTGACTTGGCGTGAGTCGGTGTGAGTCGTGTGACTTGGTGTGACTCGGTTTCAGTCGTGTGACTCGGTGTGAGTCGTGTGACTTGGTGTGACTCGTTTCAGTCGTGTGACTCGTGTGAGTCGTGTGACTCGGTGTGAGTCGTGTGACTCGGTGTGACTTGGCGTGAGTCGCTGTGAGTCGTGTGACTCGGTTTAAGTCGTGTGACTTGGCGTGACTCGGTGTGAGTCGTGTGACTCGGTTTGAGTCGTGTGACTTGGCGTGACTCGGTGTGAGTCGTGTGACTCGGCGTGACTCGGCGTGAGTCGTGTGACTCGGTGTGAGTCGTGTGACTCGGTGTGAGTCGTGTGACTCGGTGTGACTTGGCGTGAGTCGGTGTGAGACGTGTGACTCGGTTTGAGTCGTGTGAGTCGTGTGACTCGGTTTGAGTCGTGTGACTTGGTGTGACTCGGTGTGAGTCGTGTGACTTGGTGTGACTCGGTGTGAGTCGTGTGACTCGGTTTGAGTCGTGTGACTCAGCATGACTCGGTGTGAGTCGCGTGACTCGGTGTGAGTCGTGTGACTCGATGTGACTCGGTGTGAGTCATGTGACTCGGTGTGACTCGGTGTGAGTCGTGTGACTCGGTGTGAGTCATGTGACTCGGTGTGACTCGGTGTGACTCGGTGTGAGTCATGTGACTCGGTGTGAGTCGTGTGAGTCATGTGACTCGGTGTGAGTCATGTGACTCGGTGTGACTCGGTGTGAGTCGTGTGACTTGGTGTGAGTCGTGTGACTCGGTGTGAGTCATGTGACTCGGTGTGACTCGGTGTGAGTCGTGTGACTCGGTGTGAGTCATGTGACTCAGCGTGACTCGGCGTGAGTCGTGTGACTCGGTGTGAGTCGTGTGACTCGGTGTGACTCGGTGTGAGTCGTGTGACTCGGTGTGAGTCATGTGACTCAGCGTGACTCGGCGTGAGTCGTGTGACTCGGTGTGAGTCGTGTGACTCGGCGTGAGTCGTGTGACTCGGCGTGAGTCGTGTGACTCGGCGTGAGTCGTGTGTTAGTGTCTCAGTGTGTGTGTGTTCCCGTTGTTCTGTCTCTGTGAGGACCACGCTTTGTAATGTCTTATGTAATGTGTGTTGTTATGAGGACCGGGGGCTGAGGCCGGACAGGTCAGGACAGGTACAGCGTCTCTGCTGCTCACCTGTACAAACTGGTTTGATCTGGACGTGCCTGGACAGGCTTCGACCTTTGACCCCGACGAGGTCTCTGAAGAATTTGAAACATGCAGGAGCGTCAGTGTGTGACAGACAGAGAGAGAGAAGGTGTGGAGGTTCAGACTAACGAGTTTATACAAGCCACCATCTACACTGTGCTCCCCCTGGGACACACACACACACACACACACAACACACACACACCACACACACACACACACACACACACACACTTCCTCGCTCTTCTGAGTCAAGTTGAAAGACGTGGAGGCGAGCGAGGGAAGAGGAAGCAGCGTCTTCACTGCAGCATGAAAGAACATGAAGTGTGTGTGTCCTTAAAAGGCAACACGAGTGTGTAGCTGTGATCACACACGCACACGCGCACGCACATGCGCACACACTCTTTATAACGAGATTCACACTCGCTCTAATCGAAGATAATCGGTTTGTTCTGATGGGAAGCGAACACATCAAACCACAGACGACACCCACTTCCTGTCACAAACTGCTACTTCCTGCTCCGAGGGTTATACATGTGACACACAAACACACTAACACACACACTCCTGTGCACACTTGTGATTTTATAACCAGCACAGTTGTTCCACTTCCTCTCAAACAAACGAAGACTTCTCGAACAAAACTCAAAGTGAAGAAATCAAACATGTTGGTACTAAATGAAGAAACTGTTTGAAACCAGGAGGCCTCATTGTTCAGACGTCACGTGAAGTGTTTACATGGGACAACAAATCTGCTTATTCCTCTGTTCCCAGTGAACAGAACCTCTGAACCGGCAGTGTCCAGTCTAACAGTGAACACAGAGACAGAACCTCTGAACCAGCAGTGTCCAGTCTAACAGTGAACACAGAGACAGAACCTCTGAACCGGCAGTGTCCAGTCTAACAGTGAACACAGAGACAGAACCTCTGAACCAGCAGTGTCCAGTCTAACAGTGAACACAGAGACAGAACCTCTGAACCGGCAGTGTCCAGTCTAACAGTGAACACAGTAACAGAACCTCTGAACCGGCAGTGTCCAGTCTAACAGTGAACACAGCGACAGAACCTCTGAACCGGCAGTGTCCAGTCTAACAGTGAACACAGACAGAACCTCTGAACCGGCAGTGTCCAGTCTAACAGTGAACACAGAACAGAACCTCTGAACCGGCAGTGTCCAGTCTAACAGTGAACACAGCGACAGAACCTCTGAACCGGCAGTGTCCAGTCTAACAGTGAACACAGACAGAACCTCTGAACCGGCAGTGTCCAGTCTAACAGTGAACACAGCGACAGAACCTCTGAACCGGCAGTGTCCAGTCTAACAGTGAACACAGCGACAGAACCTCTGAACCGGCAGTGTCCAGTCTAACAGTGAACACAGCGACAGAACCTCTGAACGCGCAGTGTCCAGTCTAACAGTGAACAGAGACAGAACCTCTGAACCGGCAGTGTCCAGTCTAACAGTGAACACAGTAACAGAACCTCTGAACCGGCAGTGTCCAGTCTAACAGTGAACACAGAACAGAACCTCTGAACCGGCAGTGTCCAGTCTAACAGTGAACACAGCGACAGAACCTCTGAACCGGCAGTGTCCAGTCTAACAGTGAACACAGCGACAGAACCTCTGAACCGGCAGTGTCCAGTCTAACAGTGAACACAGTACAGAACCTCTGAACCGGCAGTGTCCAGTCTAACAGTGAACACAGCGACAGAACCTCTGAACCGGCAGTGTCCAGTCTAACAGTGAACACAGCGACAGAACCTCTGAACCGGCAGTGTCCAGTCTAACAGTGAACACAGTGACAGAACCTCTGAACCGGCAGTGTCCAGTCTAACAGTGAACACAGCGACAGAACCTCTGAACCGGCAGTGTCCAGTCTAACAGTGAACACAGAGACAGAACCTCTGAACCGGCAGTGTCCAGTCTAACAGTGAACAGCGACAGAACCTCTGAACCGGCAGTGTCCAGTCTAACAGTGAACACAGCGACAGAACCTCTGAACCGGCAGTGTCCAGTCTAACAGTGAACACAGCGACAGAACCTCTGAACCGGCAGTGTCCAGTCTAACAGTGAACACAGCGACAGAACCTCTGAACCGGCAGTGTCCAGTCTAACAGTGAACACAGAACAGAACCTCTGAACCGGCAGTGTCCAGTCTAACAGTGAACACAGCGACAGAACCTCTGAACCGGCAGTGTCCAGTCTAACAGTGAACACAGTAACAGAACCTCTGAACCAGCAGTGTCCAGTCTAACAGTGAACACAGAGACAGAACCTCTGAACCGGCAGTGTCCAGTCTAACAGTGAACACAGCGACAGAACCTCTGAACCGGCAGTGTCCAGTCTAACAGTGAACACAGCGACAGAACCTCTGAACCGGCAGTGTCCAGTCTAACAGTGAACACAGCGACAGAACCTCTGAACCGGCAGTGTCCAGTCTAACAGTGAACACAGCGACAGAACCTCTGAACCAGCAGTGTCCAGTCTAACAGTGAACACAGCGACAGAACCTCTGAACCGGCAGTGTCCGGTTCTGGTGTCCCGGGCTGAGTCAGTTCAGTTAGCTACACGGCTGACCGAGCTAACCACAGTTAGCTGTTAACTACTTAGCAATCTTTACATCAAGTAATGGAAGCTAACGTTAGCAGTGAGCTAACGTTAGCAGTGAGCTAACCTGTAATGTGATTAATCTCAAATCTCCAACATTAGCTTATATTAGCAGTTAGCTACATTAGCATTAGCTCCAAACCAGCTGGATCCTCAGTGTTAGCTGTGTTAGCTGTGTTAAATTAGCTTTAGCTCTGCTGCTGCCGGTCAGTGTTTCCATCATAAAGTCTGTGAGTCAGCTCGGTACTGTCACGTTCTTCCCTGTTGGTCCAGCCCGGCCTGGTCCGGCTGCTGAGCCCAGTTCTGTTAGCATGCTAACGGCAGATCAGTTAGTGGCTAGCTACTTTAGTGAGTGTTTAGGCTAACGCTAACTGTCCATCAGATACAGCTTGGACACTGATGGCGTGTGTCATTGAAGTCATTGAAATCATTGAAGTCATTGAAATCATTGAAGTCATTGAAATCATTGAAGTCATTGAAGTCATTGAAGTCATTGAAATCATTGAAGTCATTGAAGTCATTGAAATCATTGAAGTCATTGAAATCATTGAAATCATTGAAGTCATTGAAATCATTGAAGTCATTGAAATCATTGAAGTCATTGAAGTCATTGAGATCATTGAAATAATTGAAGTCATTGAAATCATTTAAGTCATTGAGATCATTGAAGTCATTGAAATCATTGAAGTCATTGAAATCATTAAAGTCATTGAAGTCAAGCCTCAGGCCTTTATTATTATCGTTATTACATGTAGAGGTGCCCATCAGTTTATTTAAAGGTTCGATATGTCTAACTGTGGAGCCGTAAACGTACCGAGCGACCCTCTGACACTCGACCTGCTGATTTCTAAAGTCTGACTGAAGTTCACGCTGTGGAGTAGAAACATGAAGTTTAGTTTGGTTTGTAATGAGGCAGCTCTGACATGAGATAACACACGAACATGATGAGAACCCTAACGAGGTTAACGAGGTTAACGAGGTTCCTGTAATGACCGTGTTCTTTTCAGACTCCGGCAGCTGCGGCTGTTCTGGGCATTAGTTTGTATTAAACAGTCAGTGTTGCGTTAGACTCTGGCAGTAGCATTTCCATCACGTGATGTCAGCATTCGTTTGGTTTTACGCTTTCTTAATTAGTCTCTCAGCCCATGGGTGCAGATCCGGGGGACAAAACTGAACAAATGTCTTCTCAGACTTCACGTTCTTCACATTTTAGATTCACATCTACACATCTCTGGCTCCACAGTCCATCTCTGGCTCCACAGTCCATCTCTGGCTCCACAGTCCATCTCTGGCTCCACAGTCCATCTCTGGCTCCACAGTCCATCTCTGGCTCCACAGTCCATCTCTGACTCCACAGTCCATCTCTGACTCCACAGTCCATCTCTGGCTCCACAGTCCATCTCTGACTCCACAGTCCATCTCTGCTCCACAGTCCATCTCTGACTCCACAGTCCATCTCGGCTCACAGTCCATCTCTGGATCCACAGTCATTGACTCCACAGTCCATCTCTGGCTCCACAGTCCATCTCTGACTCCACAGTCCATCTCTGACTCCACCACAGTCCATCTCTGGCTCCACAGTCCATCTTCTGACTCCACAGTCCAGCTCTGACTCCACAGTCCATCTCTGGCTCCACAGTCCATCTCTGACTCCACAGTTTATCTCTGACTCCACAGTCCATCTCTGGCTCCACAGTCCATCTCTGACTCCACAGTCCATCTCTGGCTCCACAGTCCATCTCTGACTCCACAGTCCATCTCTGGCTCCACAGTCCATCTCTGACTCCACAGTCCATCTCTGGCTCCACAGTCCATCTCTGGCTCCACAGTCCATCTCTGGCTCCACAGTCCATCTCTGACTCCACAGTCCATCTCTGGCTCCACAGTCCATCTCTGACTCCACAGTCCATCTCTGGCTCCACAGTCCATCTCTGGCTCCACAGTCCATCTCTGGCTCCACAGTCCATCTCTGGCTCCACAGTCTATCTCTGGCTCCACAGTCCATCTCTGGCTCCACAGTCCATCTCTGGCTCCACAGTCCATCTCTGACTCCACAGTCCATCTCTGGCTCCACAGTCCATCTCTGGCTCCACAGTCCATCTCTGACTCCACAGTCCATCTCTGGCTCCACAGTCCATCTCTGACTCCACAGTCCATCTCTGGCTCCACAGTCCATCTCTGACTCCACAGTCCATCTCTGGCTCCACAGTCCATCTCTGACTCCACAGTCCATCTCTGACTCCACAGTTTATCTCTGACTCCACAGTCCATCTCTGGCTCCACAGTCCATCTCTGGCTCCACAGTCCATCTCTGACTCCACAGTTTATCTCTGACTCCACAGTCCATCTCTGGCTCCACAGTCCATCTCTGACTCCACAGTTTATCTCTGACTCCACAGTTTATCTCTGACTCCACAGTCCATCTCTGGCTCCACAGTCCATCTCTGGCTCCACAGTCCATCTCTGACTCCACAGTCTATCTCTGGCTCCACAGTCCATCTCTGACTCCACAGTCCATCTCTGGCTCCACAGTCCATCTCTGACTCCACAGTCCATCTCTGGCTCCACAGTCCATCTCTGACTCCACAGTCCATCGCTGACTCCACAGTCCATCTCTGACTCCTCCACTACAACGCAGCAGACCCTCAGACCTGCTCTCAGCTCTGGTCCTTTGCTGTGAGTGGTTTCAGATCAGTGTGTGCCCATAAATGATTCACAAACTAAATCTAGCTCGATGGCTCGCCTGGTGTTTGTTTATTAACCAGCTGTATTACAGAGAAACTGAACCTGGGTTTTGGCTGGAAATTCAAAGAATGCCTTGAAGGTAAGGCCGGTGATGGAGGAGGACTCGCTGACTGTGCTGTCCAAGGTGCAGACAGTGACTCCCACCCACTTCATGAGCTGCAGCCAGAGACACAACAAGTCTGTCCTACCTGTGAGCACCAGTGTCTACAGCTGCTCCTCTACATATCACACAGTCCAGTCCAGCAGCTGTCCAACCGGCTCGTGCAAGACATCAGTGAAATCAGTGTGTTCTCTGTGCACGCTCACAGACTCAATTCTTTAGGTTTTAGATTTACATACTGCATAGTTCACCCCTTAACCATCAGTCATCATTAATACAGTTTGTCTGCCCCCTGCTGGACAAACGAAGCAACAACACGTGAATCTGAACCAAAGATCCATGTTTGAAGGTTTTTATTGAATAAACACGCTGTGGTCAGGTGAGCATCATGTTTCATTTCACTGACACGGGACACAAAGTGAGGCTCGAACTGTTTATTCGTCTCTCCGTCAGTATTTCACTGCCTGTAACCATGGTTACAGAGCATTCCCATGATGCTGTGTGTTGTCAGGATGGGGCGGAGGGGGGCGGGCATGATTCTACAAATAAGACTTATTAATATTAATTACTGAAAACATCACTAATGATGTCTGAACAACTTTATTTCACGTTCTTTACAAAAGAATTCAAGTGTGTGTGTGTGAGAGAGTATTTAAAGGAACAGTCTGTTTTGATTTGTTGGACTGCTCCTTTAAATTCTGCAGATTCAAGTTGTGAGAACATCGATGAGGTTTGTGCTGCAGTCTGTGTGTGTGTGTGTGTGTCTGTGTGTGTGTGTGTGTGTGTGTGTGTGTTAGCGGTCCAGGACGTGGGTCTTGTACAGGCGGTTCATCTGTTCCAGGAAGATGAAGGTGAGGACGGTGTGCGGGCCGAGGCGAGCGTAGTACGGCGTGAAACCTTTCCACAGCGAGAAGAAGCCTTCAGAGCGCACCACGCGCATCAGCACCTCCTGAACACACACACACACACACACACACACCACACACACACACCACCACACACACACCACACACACACACACACACCACACAGGTCAGCCGTGAGGTCAAAGGTCAGCCGTGAGGTCAAAGGTCAGCCGTGAGGTCAAAGGTCAGCCGTGAGGTCAAAGGTCAGCCGTGACTCACCAAACCGTTCTTGTACTCCGGCTTCCCGTCGATCATCTTCATGTTCTGAATCCTGACAAACAGGAAGTGGAAACTCGTAAAGGTTTGAAGAGCGCTCAGGAACGTTTATCTACGCTCTAATTAAATAAATATAATAATCTCACCTGGTCTTCACGATGTCGACGGGCATCGATGCTGCCGTGGTAACCAGCCGCTAATCATACTGGCACAGAAATGACACAAGATATCGTCCCCAAAGTATCCTGAGAACACAGGAAGGGTTACCATGGTTACTGTGTTCATTTAGCCTGTCTTTAGCATGTTCCACGTCTCACACATACCTGAGTCTAGCAGCGCCTGTTTGGACTGAGAGTAAGAGGCCAGCTGAGCTGCGTTCACCACCACAGCTCGAGCCATGGTGGGGATACATCCCTAAACAGAAACACAGTCGGTCAGCAGTGTGGTCAGACGTGGTTCTGCTTCATGAACGCGAGGAAAGGCCGCTCACCCTCCACAGTGTGGTCACTCCTTCTTCTCTGGTGATTCGAGCCAGAGCGTTAAAGACGTTGGTGTAACCTCTCCTCTGGTCTACAGGGAGACTGGAGAGACAGGACGTCACATGTGATATAATCCAGCTGTGTACAGTGTAGCCTCCTGTGAGCACCCCCCACAGGCTGCACTGTTCATTACAGTTATAATAGGAACAAACTGGACATGGAGTGATTCGTGCATTTGTCTCACCGTCCGTCAGCCGTCATCCTGATCAGTGCAACCTCTGCTGGTGTCCCGACAAACGCTCCTGTAGCTCCAGCTGTCATACCGATCACAGCCTGCAGGGGGAGCACACCATGTAACCGAGACCAGTGTACATCCCACCCTACGACGGGCACCCCACTGAAATTTGAACGGACGAAACGCGGGAAAATGCGTATTTTAGAACAACAAATCGTACAAGCGTACAGGGAGGTGAAAATGCGTGCCCGCTACGAAAAATGCGTACATGTTGGCAGGTCTGCACCCACTGACCGACCCTTCGACGGGCACCCCACTGACCGACCCTTCGACGGGCACCCCACTGACCGACCCTTCGACGGGCACCCCACTGACCGCCCCTACGACGGGCACCCCACTGACCGACCCTTCGACGGGCACCCCACTGACCGACCCTTCGACGGGCACCCCACTGACCGACCCTTCGACGGGCACCCCACTGACCGACCCTTCGACTGGCACCCCACTAACCGACCCTACGACGGGCACCACACTGACCGACCCTTCGTCGGGCACCCCACTGACCGACCCTTCGACGGGCACCCCACTGACCGACCCTACGACGGGCACCCCACTGACCGACCCTTCGACGGGCACCCCAGTGACCGACCCTTCGACGGGCACCCCACTGACCGACCCTTCGACGGGCACCCCACTGACCGACCCTTCGACGGGCACCCCACCCCATGGCTCTGACTGCCTTGCGACGGGCACCCGACTGACCGACCCTACGACGGGCACCCGACTGACCGACCCTACGACGGGCACCCCACTGACCGACCCTACGACGGGCACCCCACTGACCGACCCTTCGACGGGCACCCCACTGACCGACCCTTCGACGGGCACCCCACTGACCGACCCTTCGACGGGCACCCACTGACCGACCCTTCGACGGGCACCCCACCCCATGGCTCTGACTGCCTTGCAGCCCCGACTCTGCTCTGAACTGAATTGTTGCGCCGCTTGAAGTGAGGCAGGGCGGGGTAGTTGGGAGGGAATGAAGCACTCTGATTGGTCGAAAGCAGACCTCTGAATCTGTGGTTCAGCGGCATTCAATATCAGTGGCAACTTGACTGAAACAAGGTTAAAAAAAATTTTTTTGAAATGGACGAAACGCGGGAAATATGCGTATTTTAGAAAAACAAATCGTACAAGCGTACAGGGAGGTGAAAATGCGCGCCCGCTACGAAAAAATGCGTAAATGTTGGCAGGTCTGCACCCCACTGACCGACCTTCGACGGGCACCCCACTGACCGACCCTAGGACGGGCACCCCACTGACCGACCCTTCGACGTGCACCCCACTGACCGACCCTTCGACGGGCACCCCACTGACCGACCCTTCGACGGGCACCCCACTGACCGACCCTTCGACGGGCACCCCACTGACCGACCCTTCGACGGGCACCCCACCCCATGGCTCTGACTGCCTTGCAGCCCCGACTCTGCTCTGAACTGAATTGTTGCGCCGCTTGAAGTGAGGCAGGGCGGGGTAGTTGGGAGGGAATGAAGCACTCTGATTGGTCTAAAGCAGACCTCTGAATCTGTGGTTCAGCGGCATTCAATATCAGTGGCAACTTGACTGAAACAAGGCTAAAAAAAAAAAAATTTGAAATGGACGAAACGCGGGAAATATGCGTATTTTAGAAAAATAAATCGTACAAGCGTACAGGGAGGTGAAAATGCGCGCCCGCTACGAAAAATGCGTAAATGTTGGCAGGTCTGCACCCCACTGACTGACCCTTCGACTGGCACCCCACTGACCGACCCTTCGACGGGCACCCCACTGACCGACCCTTCGACGGGCACCCCACTGACCGACCCTTCGACGGGCACCCCACTGACCGACCCTTCGACGGGCACCCCACTGACCGACCCTTCGACGGGCACCCCACTGACCGGCCCTTCGACGGGCACCCCACTGACCGACCCTACGACGGGCACCCCACTGACCGACCCTACGACGGGCACCCCACTGACCGACCCTACGACGGGCACCCCACTGACCGACCCTTCGACGGGCACCCCACTGACCGACCCTACGACGGGCACCCCACTGACCGACCCTTCGACGGGCACCCCACTGACCGACCCTACGACGGGCACCCCACTGACCGACCCTACGACGGGCACCCCACTGAC
This sequence comes from Collichthys lucidus, assembly GCA_004119915.2. Classification (NCBI taxonomy): domain Eukaryota; kingdom Metazoa; phylum Chordata; class Actinopteri; family Sciaenidae; genus Collichthys; species Collichthys lucidus. The sequence continues at coordinate 17,597 of ML241006.1, forward strand.
CGACCCTACGACGGGCACCCCACTGACCGACCCTACGACGGGCACCCCACTGACCGACCCTACGACGGGCACCCCACTGACCGACCCTACGACGGGCACCCCACTGACCGACCCTTCGTCGGGCACCCCACTGACCGACCCTTCGACGGGCACCCCACTGACCGACTCTACGACGGGCACCCCACTGACCGACCCTTCGACGGGCACCCCACTGACCGACCCTTCGTCGGGCACCCCACTGAACGACCCTTCGACGGGCACCCCACTGAACGACCCTTCGTCGGGCACCCCACTGACCGACCCTTCGACGGGCACCCCTGACCGACCCTACTACGACCACCCACTGACCGACCCTTCAACGGGCACCCCAGTGACCGACACTTGAACTCGTATCCTGTGTAAAAGTCATAGTGAGTACCTTGAGTAGAAAGTTTGGTGGTCGCCCGTCAGCTCCGGTCATCTTCTCAACAGGATGGTGTAGATTCCCAAACGAGTTGTCGTGTACGTCGCCTGGCGCAACAAACTGCTGACAAACTGAAATCAATCTGTATTTACTGTAAGCTCTAAACAACCTGCTGTGTGTCGTGACACACAGTGATGTCAACACAATAATCATTTGGACATGACAATCAGAGAGGAAGTCTCAAGGTACCAGACTCAGAAGATACAGTGTAAACCTTTAGGAGCTCCTCAGGAAACTTATCTGTTACAGATACACATAGTTCATATGGTTAACATCTGTGACAGATAAGTATCTGTATCAGATAAGTACAGATGTAGCAACTTAAAAGTTCCTGTGTTCTGTGACGGGACCGTGACAGGGCTGTGACTGGTCCTTCACAGGTCCTTCGCTGGACCGTGACCGAAATGTAATCCCCCGCGATGACGTAGTCAGTGAGGCCCTGACTGGAAACGCCCCTAAGCAGTCTGTGTGAAAACCAGCTGCAATGCCTCATTTGTCCACGGGGAGGAGCAGTGATGTTCCGCTCTCACCGTAGACTGTCTAAACTAAGACACATCTGAACAGATGCGCTGGGGTGAACAGGTGACCCGATCAGCTGATCAGTTGGAAAAAAAAAAAGTTGTGATAAGATAACACTGAGCGCTGAGCGTATCTGCAACTCTATGTCACGCACAACAACAACATGCCAACATAAACGTTTTATTAAAGAAAACTCCGCTCGTAACGTCAGTTTTTAAGTATATTTTTGGGCCATTTATGGATATGACAGCTGAAGAGAGACAGGAAGGAGGGGGCAGAGAGACGGGGAATGACACGCAGTAAAGGGCAGTGCAGACGTTTTGGCAAATGAGAGTCACCGTGGACTTTTGCAAGACTTATCTCTGAACTTTCAAAAGCTGTGAGGTGTATTATTATAATGGAGGGGGGCATAGTGGAAAATAAACAGTGGTGTCCATGTAGAATAAAAACATAACATATATACTGCAAAATTTATTAAAACCAACATACTTGACTTATTACATATTCTTTCCATTTACGCTCTACACACATTTAGCCTATGGAATGGACAAAAATGAAAAGGAGTCATTCATGTTCATAAGCACATTCAAATCACAAGGCTACTGTATACAGTACTCAAACCAGCTGCATTCTCCGCTCTGTGATCTGTGTGACACTGGGAGACCAAAACGGCCCATTCACCTGTCAAAACAATGATGCAATGAGGGGTTTGTAGGTTTACCTGGCCTAAAGTGTGCACTACAGTAAATACCTGCATAAACTCTGCAGCTCTATGTCGTGCACAACAACGGCCCCCCCCTCCAAATAAACTGTTCATTAAGAAAAAACGCTCGCTTGTATCTGCAGGTCTGACACAGGACTGGCGCCTCGTGACGTTCGAACCGTTTTTTTGTAACTTTTTTAAGGGTGAGTTGTTGTTTCATCAATGGTGAGTAGAGAGGCGCGACTGTATGTATGTATGTGTACATACATACAGTATAGTTGTTTAATTTTTAGAAGTGTTATTGAACGTTTGTTTTGTTTGATTTGCATGCGTGCCTGTGCACTTAAATACATAAAAATTGCCAAAAAAGATTCTTGCTTCATGGAGTTTTCTTTACGGCTGTGGGCTTAACAGAAACTTGTTGCCATCATCACCATTGTCCATCATCACACATGACGGTTTCATAAGCGTATACTGCAAACTTAATTACAGTACGAGCTGCATTTTCCACTCTGATTTCCAAAGGGCTGTTAATCACCAGGTATTCTCCCTCTTTAAGTGGCGTCTCACAACGATCAAACTGTGATCAAATATTCAAACAGGTATTATGTTATTCTTCAATTCTTTTTGCAAATGGAGGCACCGCTGCAGCGGAATACACCGACTTTAGAGAAAAACGCTCGTTTCTGCAGCTCTTTGTCGCGCACAACAACAACAACACAACAACAAACAACAAGCCCTCCCCTCCAAATAAACTGTTAATAAAAAACAAACCCGCTTGTTTCTGCGGGTTAGTTTGTTTTTTACATGCAGATGAGCGAGAGAGAGGCGCGAGCACAAGAGGAAGAGACGCTTCAGTAATTATGTAAAGACTAGTGGTGGCCATAGATCTGTAGATACTGTAATTAATCGATCAGCTGTTCCCGGAGTAAACAAAGGCAGCTGTCCAGGTGGAAGCGGCATTTAAAAAACATGAGAAAACTTTAAACACTCTCTAAAAACAACATTGCTATAGAGATCAGGACTCCACAGAGTTAAAGCGAAGAAAACAAAAACGAACAAAAGAGAAAAAAAGTCAAAAAGTCAAGCGACCTCAAAGGCTAGAACAGTTTTGATTAATGGTGATATTTTTTTTTATCGCGCGATAAGAGTCTCACGGCTCACCACTAGTAAAGACAGAACAGCCTAGATGTTGTTGATTTGGTGAATGGTGACATGTTAGATATAAACACCTTCAATTTAATTTTCAGTTCATGAACACGCTCAATCATACAGCTACTGTTATAGTGTGCAGTACTCAAACCAGCTGCATTTTCCACTCTGTGATCTGTGACACTGGGAGACCAAAAAGCCCATTACTGTAAGCGCAAACGAAAGGTTGAGCAACGAGAATGCTAAGAGGTGTGTAAGCTACGTCATTCTCCAGGTATTGAACAACTTTAGAGAACTCTGTGAGAGAAGCGCCATCTCCTGGTTATACCCTGTAATCACATGAATGGGGTGGAGTTACAGTAAAAAATAGACACGCCCAGGAGAAGGAGGGGGGGTCTCTCCGGTCACGGGACTTAGCAGACAGCTGGCTGGAACTCAGCTGGAAGACAGCTGCCATTCAGCTTGAAGGGAAACTTTTAAGTTGCTACTACTGTATCTGTAACAGATGAGTATCTGTATCTGTAACAGATGAGTATCTGTATCTGTAACAGATGAGTATCTGTATCTGTACTCGGAGCGGGCAGGGCCTAACCAGGAAGCGGGTCGAGTTGTCTTGAAATGGGCCGGGTAATGCAATTGATTGGATGGATTGATCAGAAATTGTTCTATTTATTGCTGATTAGAAAACTATTTACAGCATCGAGCTTCAGATGACGATAGCAAACAAACTATTCACAGAACGAGTTCTGCAACAAAGAACACAACGTGTGGTTCAATTATGAAGTAACAAGAGTTTTCATACTGCACATGAGCAATGAGGATGTTCATTCAATCCCAGCACAGATACTGACTCGTATTACTCGTACTCTGCAAAAGTGCTTCATCTGTACCGGATACTCGTTTCAGCCGAGTATCCGGCTCAACTCTTGTGACTCATATAATGATTGGCACGTGGTGAAGTGGCAGGTACCCGGTGTAGATGCCTCCGACGCCCTCGTTCTTCAGGATGGAGAACAGAGCGTGGAAGCTGGTTTTATACTCTCGAGCCTTCGTGCCCTGACCGCTCAGCTGCATCCGGTTCTTCACCAGGTCCAGCGGCTGCACAAAGACTGTGGCACCCATCCTGGAGAGACAGACAGGTACAGACAGACAGACAGACAGACAGGTTAATAATGTGGATCAGGACTGGACTGTAGCTCTCTGATGATGTCACAGTGTAAGAGCCACGTAAGCCATGTAGTTTGATTCATGGGGAGAGTCTTCTAATGAGAGAGGGATCGTGGGGAGGATACGAGGACTGGGTGAGTACACCGTGTACATGCCGCGTGCGTGTACACCGCGTACGTGTACACCGTGTACATGCCGCGTGCGTGTACACCGCGTACGTGTACACCGTGTACATGCCGCGTGCGTGTACACCGCGTACGTGTACACCGTGTACATGCCGCGTGCGTGTACACCGCGTACGTGTACACCGTGTACATGCCGCGTGCGTGTACACCGCGTACGTGTACACCGTGTACATGCCGCGTGCGTGTACACCGCGTACGTGTACACCGTGTACATGCCGCGTGCGTGTACAGGTACATGCCGCGTGCGTGTACAGGTACATGCCGCGTGCGTGTACAGGTACATGCCGCGTGCGTGTACAGGTACATGCCGCGTGCGTGTACAGGTACATGCCGCGTGTGTGTACATGCCGCGTGTGTGTACATGTACATGCCGCGTGCGTGTACAGGTACATGCCGCGTGCGTGTACAGGTACATGCCGCGTGCGTGTACAGGTACATGCCGCGTGCGTGTACAGGTACATGCCGCGTGCGTGTACAGGTACATGCCGCGTGCGTGTACAGGTACATGCCGCGTGCGTTTACAGGTACATGCCGCGTGTGTGTACATGCTGCGTGTACAGGTACATGCTGCGTGTGTGTACGTGTACATGCTGCGTGTACGTGTACATGCTGCGTGTACGCCGTGTACATGCTGCGTGTACACCGTGTACATGCTGCGTGTACAGCTAGCTAACAGCTAACTGACAGCTAACAGCTAACTGACAGCTAACAGCTAACTGACAGCTAACAGCTAACTGACAGCTAACAGCTAACTGACAGGCAGCCTCCTGTTGTTGTCACCAACAGGTGAGTTTAAGCATAGCAGCCCGTTAGCTCCTGTTAGCTCCCGTTAGCTTCTGTTAGCTCCCGTTAGCTTCTGTTAGCTCTCGTTAGCTTCTGTTAGCTCTCGTTAGCTCCCGTTAGCTTCTGTTAGCTCCCGTTAGCTTCTGTTAGCTCTCGTTAGCTCCCGTTAGCTCTCGTTAGCTCCCGTTAGCTTCTGTTAGCTCCCGTTAGCTTCTGTTAGCTCCCGTTAGCTTCTGTTAGCTCCCGTTAGCTTCTGTTAGCTCCCGTTACCTCCCGGTCGTTGACATTAGCACATTAGCACGTGAGCTAGCCGCAGACCTACCCGGCCAGGCCTCCGAACAGGAACTTGATGGCCTTCGGAGAGGTCTTGGGCTTTGTCTCCGCCATGATCGCCCTGGTCCGATCCCCGCTGCCTGTGTCCTCTGAGCCGGACGGTCCACCCGCTGCCTGTGTCCTCTGAGCCGGACGGTCCAGCCGCTGCCTGTGTCCTCTGAGCCGGACGGTCCACCGCTGCCTGTGTCCTCTGAGCCGGACGGTCCACCCGCTGCCTGTGTCCTCTGAGCCGGACGGTCCACCCGCTGCCTGTGTCCTCTGAGCCGGACGGTCCACCCGCTGCCTGTGTCCTCTGAGCCGGACGGTCCACCTGCTCTGACCGGTGCAGCAGCTACAGCAGCAAGGTGACTCTCTGGAGCGGGCACGTCCGCAGACACGAGGCACAGCGGACCAATCAGGAGGCGCCGACAGGATGCCTTCAGGGTCCCTTCAAAAGATCGTTAATCTGAGCACCATCTTGGAAAACTCGTTGTAAAGCTTCGTGATTAAAATAAAGTTATTTAAAAAAAATATTTAAATTTTTATTAAAAACTGATACTAGAGACAAATTACAGTTCACACACGTTCACACCTGTTACACACGTTCACACCTGTTACACACGTTCACACCTGTTACTCCTGTTCACACCTGGGTTCTAGACCGTAGATAAGACACAAGTGAACTTCCACCTCTCCTCCATCTCCTCCACCTCCTCATTAGTGCAGTCCTCTCCGTGGTGTTGAGCTCCACCCTCAGGTGGGTGCAGCACACGTCACCTGTATGTGTTTCTCCTGAAGATGTTGAAGAACTTTGTGGCCCTTCATCACTTGCTGCTGATCCAGACCTGCTCCAGGCCTGTCTCATGACTGTTCTTTAAATCTCTATGATCCATGTTGGAAGAGCATCGGTGAACGTTAATGTAACGCTAATGTAACGCTAAGGTAGCGTTAACAGCGATGTCATCTCTGGATGACTCTCATCCAATCAGATTGCTGCATCTGACTGCTGCAACTGTTTATCTAAAAAATAACAGCTGGCACCGTATGTACTCTGATTACTCTTCCCATTGTAGTGTGATTACTCTCTGGCATTGAGCTCCCCCTGCTGGCCACTCACAAACAGGTCGATCACATCACGTTACTGATGACGTCACTTTGACTTTTATTTTGAAATCCAACAGAATCTTAAAACTAAACAAAATCAATTATTGTTATTATAAATGATAAAAGTCACTTTAATCATAATTATGTTTATCATTTCATTTCAGCAGATTATGAATATTTCTATTATGAAACGATTCAGTCATTTTAATAATAAATGAAGTCACCACTTTATCATAATTATATTTAGATGATTAAATATGTAAATGAGGTATTTTATGCTAACGCTAAAAGTTTAAATCTACAGACAAAATTAATTTGAATAATTAATTTCATTACCGATGAGCTGAGGGTGGAACTGTTGCCATGGTGACAGCTTCAGAACAACCACCACCATCATCGTCTCCATGACAACAAGGATGAAAATTGTTTGTTTCCCTGAAGAAGAAATATCAAGTCCTTCCTGTCGGCCATCTTGATTTTTTGTCATGACTCCATTCAACTCCTTCCTCCTCCTCCTCTTCCTCATCTTCATCCTCCACCTCTTCCTCCTCCCCCTCTTCATCCTCCTCTTCATCCTGCTCTTCCTCCTCCACTTCTTCCTTATCCTCTTCATCCTGCTCTTCCTCCTGCTCTTCCTCCTCCTCCTCTCTATCCTGCCCTTCCTCCTTATCCTCTTCATCCTCCCCCTCCTCCTCTTCATCCTCATCCTCTTCCTTCTGCTCTTCCTCCACATCCTCTTCCTCTTCATCTTCCACCTCCTCTTCCTCCTCCTCAGCTCCTCGCCTCCTTCTCGCTGTTTTTCGGCTTGTTGCCGAGCAACGCGTCCATCTCGGTGATGAGCGGCGGAGTCAGGTGAGTTAGAACCTGCAGATGAAGACAGGAAGTCTTTTAAAGTAAAAGTACTCTGAACAGTACACATACTCTGTAACAGTGATGCCGGTAACGTTACTTAGTAACCGTCTGTACACTCGTTACTTACCACCCAACCACTTCCTGTTGACTTGGGCCCCTTGGTGCCTTACAGGAAGCAAACAATTACAAACTTGGGTTTTAAAATGGACAGTGATTTTAAACTTGACCGGCAAATCAGTGCAATAGTCAAGTCCAGCTTTTTTCATCTCAGGCAGCTGGCAAAGGTGAAGCCCTTCCTTGCACAAAAGCACTTTGAAACAGTAATCCATGCCTTCATTACATCACGGCTGGATTACTGTAACGCACTTTATCTTGGAGTCAGCCAGTCCTCCCTCGCACGCCTCCAGTTAGTTCAGAATGCTGCTGCTCGCCTCCTAACTGGAACGCGTAAGAGGGAGCACATTACTCCCATTTTAGCCTCTCTCCACTGGCTGCCTGTGCACTTTAGAGTCCATTTTAAGATTCTTTTATTTGTTTTTAAATGCTTAAATGGTCTCGCCCCGCCTCACCTCTCTGAGCTGCTCCGCCCATACACTCCTGCCCGGTGCCTCAGGTCAGCTGATCAGTTGCTCCTGGAGCTACCAAGGGCTAAACTGAAGCTCAGAGGGGACGGAGCCTTTTCCACTGCTGGTCCTAAATTATGGAACGACCTCCCTCTACACATCAGACCAGCCCCTTCACTGTCCATTTTTAAAACAAGCCTTAAGACCCATTTTTTATTCCTTGGCTTTTAACCCAGCATGAGACTCTGTTTCTGTTTTTGTTTTACTATTATTTTAATATTGTTTTATCGTTTATTATTGTTTTTATATTGTTCTTTGTTTTATATGTCTTATTCCATGTTTTATTTTATGTACAGCACTTTGTGTCAGCTGCAGCTGCTTTTAAAGGGCTTTATAAATAAAGTTGAGTTGAGTTACTTAGTTACGGTCTGTACACTCGTTACTTAGTTACGGTCTGTACACTCGTTACTTAGTTACGGTCTGTACACTCGTTACTTAGTACCTGTCTGTACACTCGTTACTTAGTAACTGTCTGTACACTCGTTACTTAGTACCTGTCTGTACACTCGTTACTTAGTTACGGTCTGTACACTCGTTACTTAGTACCCGTTTGTACACTCGTTACTTAGTACCCGTTTGTACACTCGTTACTTAGTTACCGTCTGTACACTCGTTACTTAGTTACGGTCTGTACACTCGTTACTTAGTTACCGTCTGTACACTCGTTACTTAGTTACTGTTTGTACACTCGTTACTTAGTTACCATCTGTACACTCGTTACTTAGTTACCGCCTGTACACTCGTTAGTTAGTACCCGTCTGTACACTCGTGACTTAGTAACTGTCTGTACACTTGTTACTTAGTTACGGTCTGTACACTCGTTACTTAGTACCTGTCTGTACACTCGTTACTTAGTAACTGTCTGTACACTCGTTACTTAGTAACTGTCTGTACACTCGTTACTTAGTTACGGTCTGTACACTCGTTACTTAGTTACGGTCTGTACACTCGTTACTTAGTAACTGTCTGTACACTCGTTACTTAGTTACGGTCTGTACACTTGTTACTTAGTAACTGTCTGTACACTCGTTACTTAGTACCTGTCTGTAAACTCGTTACTTAGTAACTGTCTGTACACTCGTTACTTAGTTAGGGTCTGTACACTCGTTACTTAGTTACGGTCTGTACACTCGTTACTTAGTTACCGTCTGTACACTCGTTACTTAGTTACCGTTTGTACACTTGTTACTTAGTAACTGTCTGTACACTTGTTACTTAGTAACTGTCTGTACACTCGTTAACCGTCTGTACACTCGTTACTTAGTTACGGTCTGTACACTCGTTAACCGTCTGTACACTCGTTACTTAGTTACGGTCTGTACACTCGTTAACCGTCTGTACACTCGTTGCTTAGTTACGGTCTGTACACTCGTTACTTAGTTACGGTCTGTACACTCGTTACTTAGTTACGGTCTGTACACTCGTTACTTAGTTACCGTCTGTACACTCGTTACTTAGTTACCGTTTGTACACTCGTTACTTAGTTACCGTCTGTACACTCGTTACTTAGTTACCGTCTGTACACTCGTTAGTTAGTACCCGTCTGTACACTCGTTACTTAATTACCGTCTGTACACTCGTGACTTAGTAACTGTCTGTACACTTGTTACTTAGTTACCGTCTGTACACTCGTTACTTAGTACCTGTCTGTACACTCGTTACTTAGTAACTGTCTGTACACTCGTTACTTAGTAACTGTCTGTACACTTGTTACTTAGTTACTTTCTGTACACTTGTTACTTAGTTACGGTCTGTACACTTGTTACTTAGTTACGGTCTGTACACTCGTTACTTAGTAACTGTCTGTACACTCGTTACTTAGTACCTGTCTGTACACTCGTTACTTAATTACCGTCTGTACACTCGTGACTTAGTAACTGTCTGTACACTTGTTACTTAGTTACCGTCTGTACACTCGTTACTTAGTACCTGTCTGTACACTCGTTACTTAATTACCGTCTGTACACTCGTGACTTAGTAACTGTCTGTACACTCGTTACTTAATTACCGTCTGTACACTCGTGACTTAGTAACTGTCTGTACACTTGTTACTTAGTTACCGTCTGTACACTCGTTACTTAGTACCTGTCTGTACACTCGTTACTTAATTACCGTCTGTACACTCGTGACTTAGTAACTGTCTGTACACTCGTTACTTAGTTACGGTCTGTACACTCGTTACTTAGTTACGGTCTGTACACTCGTTACTTAGTAACTGTCTGTACACTTGTTACTTAGTTACGGTCTGTACACTCGTTACTTAGTAACTGTCTGTACACTTGTTACTTAGTTACGGTCTGTACACTCGTTACTTAGTTACGGTCTGTACACTCGTTACTTAGTTACGGTCTGTACACTCGTTACTTAGTACCTGTCTGTACACTCGTTACTTAGTTACGGTCTGTACACTCGTTACTTAGTAACTGTCTGTACACTTGTTACTTAGTTACGGTCTGTACACTCGTTACTTAGTTACGGTCTGTATACTTGTTACTTAGTAACTGTCTGTACACTTGTTACTTAGTAACTGTCTGTACACTCGTTAACCGTCTGTACACTCGTTACTTAGTTACGGTCTGTATACTTGTTACTTAGTAACTGTCTGTACACTCGTTACTTAGTTACGGTCTGTATACTTGTTACTTAGTAACTGTCTGTACACTTGTTACTTAGTACCTGTCTGTACACTCGTTAACCGTCTGTACACTCGTTACTTAGTTACGGTCTGTATACTTGTTACTTAGTAACTGTCTGTACACTTGTTACTTAGTAACTGTCTGTACACTCGTTAACCGTCTGTACACTCGTTACTTAGTTACGGTCTGTACACTCGTTACTTAGTAACTGTCTGTACACTCGTTACTTAGTTACGGTCTGTACACTCGTTACTTAGTTACGGTCTGTACACTCGTTAACCGTCTGTACACTCGTTACTTAGTTACGGTCTGTACACTTGTTACTTAGTAACTGTCTGTACACTCGTTACTTAGTTACGGTCTGTACACTCGTTAACCGTCTGTACACTCGTTACTTAGTTACGGTCTGTACACTCGTTACTTAGTACCTGTCTGTACACTCGTTACTTAGTTACGGTCTGTACACTCGTTACTTAGTAACTGTCTGTACACTTGTTACTTAGTTACGGTCTGTACACTCGTTACTTAGTTACGGTCTGTATACTTGTTACTTAGTAACTGTCTGTACACTTGTTACTTAGTACCTGTCTGTACACTCGTTACTTAGTTACGGTCTGTACACTCGTTACTTAGTAACTGTCTGTACACTTGTTACTTAGTTACGGTCTGTACACTCGTTACTTAGTAACTGTCTGTACACTCGTTACTTAGTTACGGTCTGTACACTCGTTAACCGTCTGTACACTCGTTACTTAGTTACGGTCTGTACACTTGTTACTTAGTAACTGTCTGTACACTCGTTACTTAGTTACGGTCTGTACACTCGTTACTTAGTTACCGTCTGTACACTCGTTACTTAGTTACCGTTTGTACACTCGTTACTTAGTTACGGTCTGTACACTCGTTACTTAGTTACGGTCTGTACACTCGTTACTTAGTTACGGTCTGTACACTCGTTACTTAGTACCTGTCTGTACACTCGTTACTTAGTTACGGTCTGTACACTCGTTACTTAGTAACTGTCTGTACACTTGTTACTTAGTTACGGTCTGTACACTCGTTACTTAGTTACGGTCTGTATACTTGTTACTTAGTACCTGTCTGTACACTCGTTAACCGTCTGTACACTCGTCACTTAGTTACGGTCTGTATACTTGTTACTTAGTAACTGTCTGTACACTTGTTACTTAGTAACTGTCTGTACACTCGTTAACCGTCTGTACACTCGTTACTTAGTTACGGTCTGTACACTCGTTACTTAGTAACTGTCTGTACACTCGTTACTTAGTTACGGTCTGTACACTCGTTAACCGTCTGTACACTCGTTACTTAGTTACGGTCTGTACACTTGTTACTTAGTAACTGTCTGTACACTCGTTACTTAGTTACGGTCTGTACACTCGTTACTTAGTTACCGTCTGTACACTCGTTACTTAGTTACGGTCTGTACACTCGTTACTTAGTTACCGTCTGTACACTCGTTACTTAGTTACCGTTTGTACACTCGTTACTTAGTTACCGTCTGTACACTCGTTACTTAGTTACCGCCTGTACACTCGTTAGTTAGTACCCGTCTGTACACTCGTTACTTAGTTACGGTCTGTACACTTGTTACTTAGTTACTGTCTGTACACTTGTTACTTAGTTACCGTCTGTACACTCGTTACTTAGTTACCGTCTGTACACTCGTTACTTAGTTACCGTCTGTACACTCGTTCCTTAGTTACTGTCTGTACACTCGTTACTTAGTTACCGTCTGTACACTCGTTACTTAGTTACCGCCTGTACACTCGTTAGTTAGTACCCGTCTGTACACTCGTGACTTAGTTACGGTCTGTACACTTGTTACTTAGTTACTGTCTGTACACTTGTTACTTAGTTACGGTCTGTACACTTGTTACTTAGTTACGGTCTGTACACTCGTTACTTAGTAACTGTCTGTACACTCGTTACTTAGTAACTGTCTGTACACTTGTTACTTAGTTACTGTCTGTACACTCGTTACTTAGTAACTGTCTGTACACTTGTTACTTAGTTACTGTCTGTACACTCGTTACTTAGTACCTGTCTGTACACTCGTTACTTAATTACCGTCTGTACACTCGTGACTTAGTAACTGTCTGTACACTTGTTACTTAGTTACCGTCTGTACACTCGTTACTTAGTACCTGTCTGTACACTCGTTACTTAATTACCGTCTGTACACTCGTGACTTAGTAACTGTCTGTACACTCGTTACTTAATTACCGTCTGTACACTCGTGACTTAGTAACTGTCTGTACACTCGTTACTTAGTTACGGTCTGTACACTCGTTACTTAGTTACGGTCTGTACACTTGTTACTTAGTTACGGTCTGTACACTCGTTACTTAGTTACGGTCTGTACACTCGTTACTTAGTTACGGTCTGTACACTTGTTACTTAGTACCTGTCTGTACACTCGTTACTTAGTTACGGTCTGTACACTCGTTACTTAGTAACTGTCTGTACACTCGTTACTTAGTAACTGTCTGTACACTCGTTACTTAGAACTGTCTGTACTCGTTACTTAGTAATGTCTGTACACTCGTTACTTAGTAACTGTCTGTACACTTGTTACTTAGTTACGGTCTGTACACTCGTTACTTAGTTACGGTCTGTACACTCGTTACTTAGTAACTGTCTGTACACTCGTTACTTAGTAACTGTCTGTACACTCGTTACTTAGTTACGGTCTGTACACTCGTTACTTAGTAACTGTCTGTACACTCGTTACTTAGTAACTGTCTGTACACTTGTTACTTAGTTACGGTCTGTACACTCGTTACTTAGTTACGGTCTGTATACTTGTTACTTAGTACCTGTCTGTACACTCGTTAACCGTCTGTACACTCGTTACTTAGTTACGGTCTGTATACTTGTTACTTAGTAACTGTCTGTACACTTGTTACTTAGTAACTGTCTGTACACTCGTTAACCGCCTGTACACTCGTTACTTAGTTACGGTCTGTACACTCGTTAACCGTCTGTACACTCGTTACTTAGTTACGGTCTGTACACTCGTTACTTAGTAACTGTCTGTACACTCGTTACTTAGTTACGGTCTGTACACTCGTTACTTAGTTACCGTCTGTACACTCGTTACTTAGTTACCGTTTGTACACTCGTTACTTAGTTACCGTCTGTACACTCGTTACTTAGTTACCGCCTGTACACTCGTTAGTTAGTACCCGTCTGTACACTCGTGACTTAGTTACGGTCTGTACACTCGTTACTTAGTTACGGTCTGTACACTCGTTACTTAGTTACCGTCTGTACACTCGTTACTTAGTTACCGTTTGTACACTCGTTACTTAGTTACCGTCTGTACACTCGTTACTTAGTTACCGCCTGTACACTCATTAGTTAGTACCCGTCTGTACACTCGTTACTTAGTAACTGTCTGTACACTCGTTACTTAGTAACTGTCTGTACACTCGTTACTTAGTAACTGTCTGTACACTTGTTACTTATCCAAGTCCCTGTGTGTTACTAAGATATGTTTACTTCCTTAATAATACACATAGTAGTAATAGTATAGTAATAGTACACACTGAGCAGCAGATATGTGCGTCCGTGTTGGGCAGCATCTCCACAGACTGACTGAGCTCCTTACTCTGTACGTTTGAAACGTGGCTTCAGACTCTGCCGGCAGCTGCTGAATGTAACTAATAAAGTAACTTGTAATCTAATTTAGTTACTTTTAAAATCAAGTAATCAGTACAGTAACTAAGTTACTTTTTAGGAGTAATCAATAATCAGATTTCATGTAACTGTGGCAACACTGACTGTAAGTAGTAGCACAGTTTCCTCTGAGGTGTAAAGTAATAGAGTAAAAGTAGTGAGTTACTTCCTGTCCTCACCCTCATAGCAGCCAAGTTCTCCAACAGCTGTTCCGTGTTCGACACGCCGAGAAGAACCGAGCTCACACGCTCACTACGAAGACACCACGCTGAGAGACAGACAGAGAGAGAGACAGGTCAGAGGCAGACCGGTGGACAGACAGACAGGTCAGAGACAGTCAGGTGGACAGACAGACTGGTGTGCAGACAGACAGGTCAGAGACAGTCAGGTGGACAGACAGACTGGTGTGCAGACAGACAGGTCAGAGACAGTCAGGTGGACAGACAGACTGGTGTGCAGACAGACAGGTCAGAAACAGTCAGGTGGACAGACAGACTGGTGTGCAGACAGACAGTTTAGAGACAGACAGGTGGACAGACAGACAGGTCAGAGACAGTCAGGTGGACAGACAGACAGTTTAGAGACAGACAGGTGTACAGACACACATGTGTACAGACAGACAGGTGGACAGACAGACAGTTTAGAGACAGACAATTTAGAGACAGTCAGGTGGACAGACAGACAGGTGTACAGACACACATGTGTACAGACAGACAGGTGGACAGACACACAGTTTAGAGACAGACAGTTGTACAGACACACAGGTGTGCTGACAGACAGGTGGACAGACAGACAGGTGTGCAGACAGACAGGTGTACAGACACACAGGTGTACAGACAGACAGGTGGACAGACAGACAGGTCAGAGACAGTCAGGTGGACAGACAGACAGTTTAGAGACAGACAGGTGTACAGACACACATGTGTACAGACGGACAGGTGGACAGACACACAGTTTAGAGACAGACAGGTGGACAGACAGACAGTTTAGAGACAGACAGGTGTACAGACACACAGGTGTGCTGACAGACAGGTGGACAGACACACAGTTTAGAGACAGACAGGTGGACAGACAGACAGTTTAGAGACAGACAGGTGTACAGACACACAGGTGTGCTGACAGACAGGTGGACAGACAGACAGGTGTGCAGACAGACAGGTGTACAGACACACAGGTGTACAGACACACAGGTGGACAGACAGGTGGACAGACAGACAGTTTAGAGACAGACAGGTGGACAGACAGACAGTTAAGAGACAGACAGGTGTACAGACAGACAGGTGTACAGACACACAGGTGGACAGACAGGTGGACAGACAGACAGGTGTGCAGACAGACAGGTGTACAGACACACAGGTGTACAGACACACAGGTGGACAGACAGGTGGACAGACAGACAGTTTAGAGACAGACAGGTGGACAGACAGACAGGTACCTATCGCCAGCTGAGCAGCAGTGCACTTCAGTCTGTCAGCCAGCAGGTGGAGCTCTCTGATTTTACTGAGCTGCTTCTTCCCTTCATCGCTGAAGACACGTGTGTATGTGTACTAACAGGTGTGTACTTGTACTAACAGGTGTGTACGTGTACTAACAGGTGTGTACTTGTACTAACAGGTGTGTACTTGTACTAACAGGTTGTACTAACAGGTGTGTACGTGTACTAACAGGTGTGTACTTGTACTAACAGGTGTGTACTTGTACTAACAGGTGTGTATGTGTACTAACAGGTGTGTACTTGTACTAACAGGTGTGTATGTGTACTAACAGGTGTGTACTTGTACTAACAGGTGTGTATGTGTACTAACAGGTGTGTACTTGTAGTAACAGGTGTGTACTTGTACTAACAGGTGTGTATGTGTACTAACAGGTGTGTACTTGTAGTAACAGGTGTGTACTTGTACTAACAGGTGTGTATGTGTACTAACAGGTGTGTACTTGTACTAACAGGTGTGTACGTGTACTAACTGGTGTGTACGTGTACTAACAGGTGTGTACGTGTACTAACAGGTGTGTACTTGTTTTAACAGGTGTGTATGTGTACTAACAGGTGTGTATGTGTACTAACAGGTGTGTACTTGTACTAACAGGTGTGTATGTGTACTAACAGGTGTGTACGTGTACTAACAGGTGTGTACTTGTACTAACAGGTGTGTATGTGTACTAACAGGTGTGTACTTGTACTAACAGGTGTGTATGTGTACTAACAGGTGTGTACTTGTAGTAACAGGTGTGTACTTGTACTAACAGGTGTGTATGTGTACTAACAGGTGTGTACTTGTAGTAACAGGTGTGTACTTGTACTAACAGGTGTGTACGTGTACTAACAGGTGTGTACGTGTACTAACAGGTGTGTACTTGTACTAACAGGTGTGTACGTGTACTAACAGGTGTGTATGTGTACTAACAGGTGTGTACGTGTACTAACAGGTGTGTATGTGTACTAACAGGTGTGTACTTGTAACTATCTTGTGATACAGCTCTGGGAGTTGTAGTTCCACCTTGTCTCTGTTGAAGTAATGATACTCAGCCTGTTCACACACCGGAGGGACCAGATTGAACTGTCGGGCTATCGAGTACGCCTCCTGAGACACAGACAGGTGAACACACAGACAGGTGAAACAGACAGGTGAACACACAGACAGGTAAAACAGACAGGTGAACACACAGACAGGTGAAACAGACAGGTGAACACACAGACAGGTAAAACAGACAGGTGAACACACAGACAGGTGAAACAGACAGGTAAAACAGACAGGTGAACACACAGACAGGTGAAACAGACAGGTAAACACACAGACAGGTAAAACAGACAGGTGAACACACAGACAGGTAAAACAGACAGGTGAACACACAGACAGGTAAAACAGACAGGTGAACACACAGACAGGTAAAACAGACAGGTGAACACACAGACAGGTGAAACAGACAGGTGAAACAGACAGGTGAACACACAGACAGGTGAACACACAGACAGGTAAAACAGACAGGTGAACACACAGACAGGTGAAACAGACAGGTGAACACACAGACAGGTAAAACAGACAGGTGAACACACAGACAGGTGAAACAGACAGGTAAAACAGACAGGTGAACACACAGAACGGTGAACACACAGACAGGTGAAACAGACAGGTAAAACAGACAGGTGAACACACAGACAGGTGAAACAGGCCGGTAAAACAGACAGGTGAACACACAGACAGGTGAAACAGACAGGTCAACACACAGACAGGTAAAACAGACAGGTCAACACACAGACAGGTGAAACAGACAGGTGAACACACAGACAGGTGAAACAGACAGGTGAACACACAGACAGGTAAAACAGACAGGTGAACACACAGACAGGTGAAACAGACAGGTAAAACAGACAGGTGAACACACAGACAGGTGAACACACAGACAGGTGAAACAGGCCGGTAAAACAGACAGGTGAACACACAGACAGGTGAAACAGACAGGTGAACACACAGACAGGTAAAACAGACAGGTGAACACACAGACAGGTGAAACAGACAGGTGAACACACAGACAGGTAAAACAGACAGGTGAACACACAGACAGGTGAAACAGACAGGTGAACACACAGACAGGTAAAACAGACAGGTGAACACACAGACAGGTAAACACACAGACAGGTAAAACAGACAGGTGAACACACAGACAGGTAAAACAGACAGGTGAACACACAGACAGGTAAACACACAGACAGGTAAACACACAGACAGGTAAAACAGACAGGTGAACACACAGACAGGTGAACACACAGACAGGTAAACACACAGACAGGTAAAACAGACAGGTGAACACACAGACAGGTAAACACACAGACAGGTAAAACAGACAGGTGAACACAGACAGACAGACAGGTGAACACACAGACAGGTAAAACAGACAGGTGAACACACAGACAGGTGAAACAGACAGGTGAACACAGACAGGTGAAACAGACAGGTGAACACACAGACAGGTAAAACAGACAGGTGAACACACAGACAGGTAAAACAGACAGGTGAACACACAGACAGGTAAAACAGACAGGTGAACACACAGACAGGTGAAACAGACAGGTGAAACAGACAGGTGAACACACAGACAGGTAAAACAGACAGGTGAACACACAGACAGGTAAAACAGACAGGTGAACACACAGACAGGTGAAACAGACAGGTGAACACACAGACAGGTGAAACAGACAGGTGAACACACAGACAGGTAAAACAGACAGGTGAACACACAGACAGGTAAAACAGACAGGTGAACACACAGACAGGTAAAACAGACAGGTGAACACACAGACAGTGAAACAGACAGGTAAAAAGACAGGTGACACACAGACAGGTGAACACACAGACAGGTAAAACAGACAGGTGAACACACAGACAGGTGAAACAGACAGGTGAACACACAGACAGGTAAAACAGACAGTGAACACACAGACAGGTGAAACAGACAGGTAAAACAGACAGGTGAACACACAGAACGGTGAACACACAGACAGGTGAAACAGGCCGGTAAAACAGACAGGTGAACACACAGACAGGTGAAACAGACAGGTCAACACACAGACAGGTAAAACAGACAGGTCAACACACAGACAGGTGAAAACAGACAGGTGAACACACAGACAGGTGAAACAGACAGGTGAACACACAGACAGGTAAAACAGACAGGTGAACACACAGACAGGTGAAACAGACAGGTGAACACACAGACAGGTGAACACACAGACAGGTGAAACAGGCCGGTAAAACAGACAGGTGAACACACAGACAGGTGAAACAGACAGGTGAACACACAGACAGGTAAAACAGACAGGTGAACACACAGACAGGTAAAACAGACAGGTGAAACAGACAGGTAAAACAGACAGGTGAACACACAGACAGGTGAACACACAGACAGGTGAAACAGGCCGGTAAAA
>ML241007.1:0-11311 GCA_004119915.2 Collichthys lucidus
CTCCAACTCATCCACTTTAGCTAATGTTAGATGACTTTGCAGGTTTGGCGCTACAACATGGTAGAAATGTTTTCTTGTGCTTTTCTCCTGCGACTAATTAAAAAACGTTGTTGATTTATCATGTGCTCTATGAATGTGGATATATGATGAAAGCAACAGTAACGTGCTAGAAGGGTGCGAATACACATGAAGCTAGCAGGTGAGCGCCAGCGCTGTGTGGATGAGAGGGAGGCCTGGCTAGCTATGTGTGCTGAGCACGCTCTGTAAAAAAAAAAATCATCGTGTTTTATTGATTTGACATGTGTTGTGGTGATTTCAAACCACCCGAATTGTAGACCTGATGTAGAGAAGAGAGATGTCAGTTTAAAGAAGACAAAGACGAAGTACTTCAGTTTCACTGTTGCAAGGGGAGAAGGCAGCTTCAGTTCTTACGACCCCGCGGTCTGTACACCTTCACGCTCTGCTGAGTTCTGGGGCTCTCTGGCTCCGGCTCGTTTATAATTCACACAAACGGACATACATCACACAGTCTAGGGCGTTTACATATTTGTTATTATCTTCATACAGGGTATCCTGGGTGCAGCCGTTGCCTGGGTGTGGGGTGTGGGTGTGTGTGTGTGCTCTTTTCAGGCCATCCGGACCTGGGTAGTATCAACATGTGGACAGATGTTTTGTAACAGTTTTCTAGACACCTGTGCCCTGGTGCGATCTCGTGTTATGCTCACACAAGACCTCAGCACTCAGACACAAGCTGCAACTTCTGGAAAACACTCTGGTTATACAACATTCTTAAAAGCAATAGTTCAACATAATAACCAGTTTACTATCTTTAAATGATTATTAGGCAACTTCAGATAATATCCACACATAATTTAGGTTAGAACTGTTTTGAATCTGTGAATGAAGGATATAGGAGAAAGTGTATTCATCATAGCCCAAGGCTAGCTAAGCTGGAGTAGCTTTAAGGTGGTAAATGGTTTTGAATAATGACATTTAAGTTACTGTTTGCCCTATTGTTTGTCATTTCCACATATTGAATTTAGCCTGTGTCACTTTGACAGACCTGAATCAGAATCAGAACAACTTTATTATCCGAAGGAATTAGTGTGCCAGGTTACAAGAAATAAAGAACGTATAAGCAATAAAGAAGATAGGCAAAAAAATAACAATAATAAATAATGAAATACAATAAGAAATGCCATATGAAACATGTGATAAGATAAGGAGTGCAAGTTAAACAAGAGTATAAAAGTATAAAAATATTCCACGTGGTATGAGAATTAAATATGAAATGTAGTAATATTGCACATTATAAACAGTGTTGTGTGTTGTAATATTGCACATAATGACAGCAAAGAATGAAACCTGGTCTAGACTGATTCACTTTACCTATCCATGACTTGTGATGTTTTTTTGGCTTCCAGGATCAACCAAAAGGGCCTTAACATGGAGGAATGGATGATGTTACTGTTTCAGTCTAAATGGTATGTTTAGGTGTTGTCGCATATGCTAAATAATATGATGTGTATTACCATTTAATGAATTATTGATTATGCTTTTTTTCCTACTTAGATTTATTCATAGATAATAGATGAAAAACAGGCATTGCAATTACTTTGTCAAGTTGATTAGTGTTAAGTATGTGTACATGTATGCGATTGCCCTACCTGTGTCTTGTTTCCTCATGTATCTGACCTCAGTGTTTTCCCGGTTGTCCTTTGTTGGTTCGTCTGTGTCCATGCTGTGAGTTCCTGTGGTTGCCTCTGTGAGTTAATAAACTCTTTTTTGTTTTACTGCACTAGTTTTCAGGGTCCAGTTCCCTGAACTGTAACATGTGTTCTAATTGTGTCTGTCATTAACCTTGTAATAATTATGTTTTCTTTCTGAGGATGAGAATGCCACTTTACCAGACAAAGCTGGCCCAGGTGAAACAGGAACTGTGTCATCACTTCAAAGATCACCTCCAGTATCCCCCCCGACATCCACCTGTGGTGAAGAAAAACCCTACATCTTCCTAGTCCTCCACAATATGTGATCTACACAGACACTGAGTTGGAACTAGCTCGTAAGCACCATTTTGAGATGGCTGCACTGGTAGAGAGGGGGGATCTGCCATGTCCAAAGAGCTGAGATGCAGGCTGGTGAGGAACACTGTTACCAGCATGATTTCAATCTTGAGAGCAAGTCACCAAGGAGAGGAGCTCCGGTACCCTTCAAAGCATGAGGTCACTGCAATGGCTAAGAGACTAGTGGAGTATTATCCCATGCTACAGGATGAAGATGAATCCATCAAACATGTCAGTGATGACAATTCTAGCCATATTATTTTCTTGAAAAGTTGTGTGATATTCAAATATTTTCAATAAGTGACTTTCTTCACCACAGATTGAGCATGTACAGTTATCTTCAGAAGAGAATTCTGAATGTAAAGACCCCACAGAAGAAGCAGGGGCCCAGACCAGAGAGAAGCAGTTCAACCAAAAGAGTCACACTGACTTCTCTCAAGTGACCAGGTTAGAAGATTATGATGCAGAGAAGACTAAGTGGTGGATCAACAATTCTTTTACTAGTGGGAGCAGTTCTGAAGACGACAGCTCAGGTGAGTGAAAGTATTTTGGCAATAATGATGGACACGAAGGCTAGGTAATACTATCAAAAAATTATGAGACCACTCACAAATGTTACCTAAATCAGCATCTCTACATCTATGGCAGCCAGTCATTCCAGTGTTTGTTAGATTCCAAACAAGCCTCATTCATTAATGAGACATTGATCAGGTGATCACCTGAACCAAATCTTATTTTATGAGGAAGATTACAAAAACCATCGCTGTGATTAAAGATTGAGATTATCCCACCAATAATGATTTCTAAACTCTTCCTAAGTTAAAATGTTAGTGCTTTGTTGTTTAAAAATGAATAGGAACATGTTTTCTTTGAATTAGTCAAGGTCTGAATACACTGCATCTTTTTTGTTATTTTTACCAGTTGTCAATTTCTACAAATAAATGCTCTAAATGGCAATATTTTAATTTGAAATTTGGAGGAAATGTTGTCATCACTTGAAAAAAAAATACCTATAAATAGTAAAACCAGAAAAACTGATAATTTTGTAGTAGTCTAAGATGTACATAATGGTGTTAAAAAATCTCAGTTCACTTGCCCAAGCAGTTTTTCAGTTTTTTAGTATACCCTGAAGAAACTTCTGTTTTTTGTTTTCTTCTCCAGCCAACAGAAGAGCCGGCCATCTACCTTCAGGAGAGAACACTCTTCAGCCCTGTTTTGGTCTTTGATGGGTCCCGCTGTCTTCTGGCAATTGGAAACACTCCTGTCACTACATTTGCCAAAGAAGAACTTGGTGAAGGTTTGCTGTATCTGATGGGTTATTACTACACCCTGCATTTCACCTATTATAGGGGGGGCGTCTCTTCTCTCTGTCATTCAGACAGAAGTCTTACAGGACAGTATCCACGAGCGAGACACCACAGGCTCGTACAAAAGAGCCATGGCAGAGTGAAATGCTTTCATTAAGAAATAGAGCTGTTCAGGCTTGGAGGGGGGTGTACAAAACTCAAGCCCCTGTGTTTTTTTGAAGTTTTACACATACTGAAGACTTGCTGTCTATTTTTGTTTGTATTTTTTTGTCTCATATTTAAAATGTTATCAAAGATAATGAGGTTATAGCCTCTGTTACCTCTGAGTGTTTCAGAGGTACTTTTTTATGTTTGTTTTTGCAAACATTATGTTATAATGATTGTACTTACTGTAGGGAATCCAGCTATTCTGCAAGCACTTGAAAGAAATGTTGTTGACAATATTCTCTGTGTATGATTTTAAATGTATTGATTTAAGATAAAAGCTAATCATAACTCTTGAATTAAGAAGAATCATCTTGTTAAGTTGCTCTTGATTTAGGTTTTTTTTCACTCAATTTAAGTAAGAAACAAAAATTGATATAAGAATTGAAAAGCTAGTTATTTTATTTTAAGATATTTCTCACTTGCTTATTTTTCTTGTTTTAAGAAATCTTACCAAGTGTGATTATCTTACTGCACTGACAGAATTTTTCACTTAATTTTAGTCTATATCTGCTCAAACCAAGTATTTATTTCTTATATTAAGACTACCAGTTTTTGCAGTGTAAGCACATTCAATAACAGATCAGTGACCGACTCAACGCTGTGTCCATGAGCAAGGTGCAGAGACTGCTGCAGCAGGGCCACGACGAGTGGTACGTGGAGCGACGTGACCTGTACCACACTCTCTTGTACGAGGCCCACACAGCTGGATCCGCATCATCTCAAAAAGGCATCCTGTCCTTTGCGAGAGCAGCTGCCACTTACACCCCTCTTATTGCCCCGTCTCCCCTTCCGTCGGCACGTGTTCTGAGGCGTGCTCACCTGATCATGGAGATCGAAAAGATGCCCATGTACAGACACCAACTCCTCAGCGTGACTGGAGAAATCCTGTGCATTGATGGTACTAGAAAAGTATGTATAAAGTACTTGTGATCATATGGAACAGACAGACTATTAATAAACACCATGAATGTTCTGCTTTGTTTTCATAGGCCCTCAAGAAGATATATGGCGATGGCCAGGGCACCATGCAGTACGTCACCAGTGTGCTGAACGAGTGGGGCCAGTTTGTGACGACAGCAGTGGTGGTGGCAGCAGCAGCTGAGTCTGAGGGGTGCTACGCGTGCATGGCGAGAGGTCTCATTGCCAGGTTTCGACGTGCCAATGCTCCTGGCGTACAGCTGTATGTTTCTGTGAAGGTGGTGGTGCTGAATGGCGTTTGGCTGAACAAGTACAGGTGCCGGCGAGGCAGTAATTATTTGGAGGGGTTGCACGCACACCTGTTCAATGCGTTTGGCGAGGTGATCACCTGAACCAAATCTTATTTTATGAGGAAGATTACAAAAACCATCGCTGTGATTAAAGATTGAGATTATCCCACCAATAATGATTTCTAAACTCTTCCTAAGTTAAAATGTTAGTGCTTTGTTGTTTAAAAATGAATAGGAACATGTTTTCTTTGAATTAGTCAAGGTCTGAATACACTGCATCTTTTTTTGTTATTTTTACCAGTTGTCAATTTCTACAAATAAATGCTCTAAATGGCAATATTTTAATTTGAAATTTGGAGGAAATGTTGTCATCACTTGAAAAAAAAATACCTATAAATAGTAAAACCAGAAAAACTGATAATTTTGTAGTAGTCTAAGATGTACATAATGGTGTTAAAAAATCTCAGTTCACTTGCCCAAGCAGTTTTTCAGTTTTTTAGTATACCCTGAAGAAACTTCTGTTTTTTGTTTTCTTCTCCAGCCAACAGAAGAGCCGGCCATCTACCTTCAGGAGAGAACACTCTTCAGCCCTGTTTTGGTCTTTGATGGGTCCCGCTGTCTTCTGGCAATTGGAAACACTCCTGTCACTACATTTGCCAAAGAAGAACTTGGTGAAGGTTTGCTGTATCTGATGGGTTATTACTACACCCTGCATTTCACCTATTATAGGGGGGGCGTCTCTTCTCTCTGTCATTCAGACAGAAGTCTTACAGGACAGTATCCACGAGCGAGACACCACAGGCTCGTACAAAAGAGCCATGGCAGAGTGAAATGCTTTCATTAAGAAATAGAGCTGTTCAGGCTTGGAGGGGGGTGTACAAAACTCAAGCCCCTGTGTTTTTTTGAAGTTTTACACATACTGAAGACTTGCTGTCTATTTTTGTTTGTATTTTTTTGTCTCATATTTAAAATGTTATCAAAGATAATGAGGTTATAGCCTCTGTTACCTCTGAGTGTTTCAGAGGTACTTTTTTATGTTTGTTTTTGCAAACATTATGTTATAATGATTGTAATTACTGTAAGGAATCCAGCTATTCTGCAAGCACTTGAAAGAAATGTTGTTGACAATATTCTCTGTGTATGATTTTAAATGTATTGATTTAAGATAAAAGCTAATCATAACTCTTGAATTAAGAAGAATCATCTTGTTAAGTTGCTCTTGATTTAGGTTTTTTTCACTCAATTTAAGTAAGAAACAAAAATTGATATAAGAATTGAAAAGCTAGTTATTTTATTTTAAGATATTTCTCACTTGCTTATTTTTTCTTGTTTTAAGAAATCTTACCAAGTGTGATTATCTTACTGCACTGACAGAATTTTTCACTTAATTTTAGTCTATATCTGCTCAAACCAAGTATTTATTTCTTATATTAAGACTACCAGTTTTTGCAGTGTAAGCACATTCAATAACAGATCAGTGACCGACTCAACGCTGTGTCCATGAGCAAGGTGCAGAGACTGCTGCAGCAGGGCCACGACGAGTGGTACGTGGAGCGACGTGACCTGTACCACACTCTCTTGTACGAGGCCCACACAGCTGGATCCGCATCATCTCAAAAAGGCATCCTGTCCTTTGCGAGAGCAGCTGCCACTTACACCCCTCTTATTGCCCCGTCTCCCCTTCCGTCGGCACGTGTTCTGAGGCGTGCTCACCTGATCATGGAGATCGAAAAGATGCCCATGTACAGACACCAACTCCTCAGCGTGACTGGAGAAATCCTGTGCATTGATGGTACTAGAAAAGTATGTATAAAGTACTTGTGATCATATGGAACAGACAGACTATTAATAAACACCATGAATGTTCTGCTTTGTTTTCATAGGCCCTCAAGAAGATATATGGCGATGGCCAGGGCACCATGCAGTACGTCACCAGTGTGCTGAACGAGTGGGGCCAGTTTGTGACGACAGCAGTGGTGGTGGCAGCAGCAGCTGAGTCTGAGGGGTGCTACGCGTGCATGGCGAGAGGTCTCATTGCCAGGTTTCGACGTGCCAATGCTCCTGGCGTACAGCTGTATGTTTCTGTGAAGGTGGTGGTGCTGAATGGCGTTTGGCTGAACAAGTACAGGTGCCGGCGAGGCAGTAATTATTTGGAGGGGTTGCACGCACACCTGTTCAATGCGTTTGGCGAGGTGATCACCTGAACCAAATCTTATTTTATGAGGAAGATTACAAAAACCATCGCTGTGATTAAAGATTGAGATTATCCCACCAATAATGATTTCTAAACTCTTCCTAAGTTAAAATGTTAGTGCTTTGTTGTTTAAAAATGAATAGGAACATGTTTTCTTTGAATTAGTCAAGGTCTGAATACACTGCATCTTTTTTTGTTATTTTTACCAGTTGTCAATTTCTACAAATAAATGCTCTAAATGGCAATATTTTAATTTGAAATTTGGAGGAAATGTTGTCATCACTTGAAAAAAAAATACCTATAAATAGTAAAACCAGAAAAACTGATAATTTTGTAGTAGTCTAAGATGTACATAATGGTGTTAAAAAATCTCAGTTCACTTGCCCAAGCAGTTTTTCAGTTTTTTAGTATACCCTGAAGAAACTTCTGTTTTTTGTTTTCTTCTCCAGCCAACAGAAGAGCCGGCCATCTACCTTCAGGAGAGAACACTCTTCAGCCCTGTTTTGGTCTTTGATGGGTCCCGCTGTCTTCTGGCAATTGGAAACACTCCTGTCACTACATTTGCCAAAGAAGAACTTGGTGAAGGTTTGCTGTATCTGATGGGTTATTACTACACCCTGCATTTCACCTATTATAGAGGGGGGCGTCTCTTCTCTCTGTCATTCAGACAGAAGTCTTACAGGACAGTATCCACGAGCGAGACACCACAGGCTCGTACAAAAGAGCCATGGCAGAGTGAAATGCTTTCATTAAGAAATAGAGCTGTTCAGGCTTGGAGGGGGGTGTACAAAACTCAAGCCCCTGTGTTTTTTTGAAGTTTTACACATACTGAAGACTTGCTGTCTATTTTTGTTTGTATTTTTTTGTCTCATATTTAAAATGTTATCAAAGATAATGAGGTTATAGCCTCTGTTACCTCTGAGTGTTTCAGAGGTACTTTTTTATGTTTGTTTTTGCAAACATTATGTTATAATGATTGTAATTACTGTAAGGAATCCAGCTATTCTGCAAGCACTTGAAAGAAATGTTGTTGACAATATTCTCTGTGTATGATTTTAAATGTATTGATTTAAGATAAAAGCTAATCATAACTCTTGAATTAAGAAGAATCATCTTGTTAAGTTGCTCTTGATTTAGGTTTTTTTCACTCAATTTAAGTAAGAAACAAAAATTGATATAAGAATTGAAAAGCTAGTTATTTTATTTTAAGATATTTCTCACTTGCTTATTTTTTCTTGTTTTAAGAAATCTTACCAAGTGTGATTATCTTACTGCACTGACAGAATTTTTCACTTAATTTTAGTCTATATCTGCTCAAACCAAGTATTTATTTCTTATATTAAGACTACCAGTTTTTGCAGTGTAAGCACATTCAATAACAGATCAGTGACCGACTCAACGCTGTGTCCATGAGCAAGGTGCAGAGACTGCTGCAGCAGGGCCACGACGAGTGGTACGTGGAGCGACGTGACCTGTACCACACTCTCTTGTACGAGGCCCACACAGCTGGATCCGCATCATCTCAAAAAGGCATCCTGTCCTTTGCGAGAGCAGCTGCCACTTACACCCCTCTTATTGCCCCGTCTCCCCTTCCGTCGGCACGTGTTCTGAGGCGTGCTCACCTGATCATGGAGATCGAAAAGATGCCCATGTACAGACACCAACTCCTCAGCGTGACTGGAGAAATCCTGTGCATTGATGGTACTAGAAAAGTATGTATAAAGTACTTGTGATCATATGGAACAGACAGACTATTAATAAACACCATGAATGTTCTGCTTTGTTTTCATAGGCCCTCAAGAAGATATATGGCGATGGCCAGGGCACCATGCAGTACGTCACCAGTGTGCTGAACGAGTGGGGCCAGTTTGTGACGACAGCAGTGGTGGTGGCAGCAGCAGCTGAGTCTGAGGGGTGCTACGCGTGCATGGCGAGAGGTCTCATTGCCAGGTTTCGACGTGCCAATGCTCCTGGCGTACAGCTGTATGTTTCTGTGAAGGTGGTGGTGCTGAATGGCGTTTGGCTGAACAAGTACAGGTGCCGGCGAGGCAGTAATTATTTGGAGGGGTTGCACGCACACCTGTTCAATGCGTTTGGCGAGGTGATCACCTGAACCAAATCTTATTTTATGAGGAAGATTACAAAAACCATCGCTGTGATTAAAGATTGAGATTATCCCACCAATAATGATTTCTAAACTCTTCCTAAGTTAAAATGTTAGTGCTTTGTTGTTTAAAAATGAATAGGAACATGTTTTCTTTGAATTAGTCAAGGTCTGAATACACTGCATCTTTTTTTGTTATTTTTACCAGTTGTCAATTTCTACAAATAAATGCTCTAAATGGCAATATTTTAATTTGAAATTTGGAGGAAATGTTGTCATCACTTGAAAAAAAAATACCTATAAATAGTAAAACCAGAAAAACTGATAATTTTGTAGTAGTCTAAGATGTACATAATGGTGTTAAAAAATCTCAGTTCACTTGCCCAAGCAGTTTTTCAGTTTTTTAGTATACCCTGAAGAAACTTCTGTTTTTTGTTTTCTTCTCCAGCCAACAGAAGAGCCGGCCATCTACCTTCAGGAGAGAACACTCTTCAGCCCTGTTTTGGTCTTTGATGGGTCCCGCTGTCTTCTGGCAATTGGAAACACTCCTGTCACTACATTTGCCAAAGAAGAACTTGGTGAAGGTTTGCTGTATCTGATGGGTTATTACTACACCCTGCATTTCACCTATTATAGAGGGGGCGTCTCTTCTCTCTGTCATTCAGACAGAAGTCTTACAGGACAGTATCCACGAGCGAGACACCACAGGCTCGTACAAAAGAGCCATGGCAGAGTGAAATGCTTTCATTAAGAAATAGAGCTGTTCAGGCTTGGAGGGGGGTGTACAAAACTCAAGCCCCTGTGTTTTTTTGAAGTTTTACACATACTGAAGACTTGCTGTCTATTTTTGTTTGTATTTTTTTGTCTCATATTTAAAATGTTATCAAAGATAATGAGGTTATAGCCTCTGTTACCTCTGAGTGTTTCAGAGGTACTTTTTTATGTTTGTTTTTGCAAACATTATGTTATAATGATTGTAATTACTGTAAGGAATCCAGCTATTCTGCAAGCACTTGAAAGAAATGTTGTTGACAATATTCTCTGTGTATGATTTTAAATGTATTGATTTAAGAAAAAAGCTAATCATAACTCTTGAATTAAGAAGAATCATCTTGTTAAGTTGCTCTTGATTTAGGTTTTTTTCACTCAATTTAAGTAAGAAACAAAAATTGAAATAAGAATTGAAAATCTAGTTCTGAGATTATTTGGCTTACATACAGTACTTGGAATGAGTGTTTCACCACTTTTTAAAAGATATTTCTCACTTGCTTATTTTTTCTTGTTTTAAGAAATCTTACCAAGTGTGATTATCTTACTGCACTGGCAGAATTTTTCACTTAATTTTAGTCTATAGATGTCTAAAGATGCCCATGTACAGACACCAACTCCTCAGCGTGACTGGAGAAATCCTGTGCATTGATGGTGCTAGAAAAGTATCTATAAAGTACTTGTGATCATATGGAACAGACAGACTGTTAATAAACACCATGAATGTTCTGCTTTGTTTTCATAGGTCCTCAAAAAGTTATATGGCGATGGCCAGGGCACCATGCAGTACGTCACCAGTGCGTGAACGAGTGGGGCCAGTTTGTGACGACAGCAGTGGTGGTGGCGGCAGCAGCTGAGTCTGAGGGGTTCTACGCGCGCATGGCGAGAGGTCTCATTGCCAGGTTTCGGCGTGCCAATGCTCCTGCGCCAAAGTGTTGTATACAGACAACAACTGCTGTCGGTAAGTTTAATAACAGTTCCATTGAAACCTATGATGAAATTGATAATCCAAGTGATTTACATGTCAGTCTATATATATATATATATATATATATATATATATATATATATATATATATATATATATATATATATATATATTGCAAGAAACACATGGTATAACAGTTATTAAAACATGTAACACAGGTACACACAATGTTGATATCATTTCAGTGACAGAATCAGAATCAGATAGATAGTGTTGTGGAGAAATTGCTGAAGTCAAAGGTCAATGGTGAGGTCAGAGAGGGAAGAAAGTGTTCAGGAGCCTCTGATGTCTTATGCTGTATTATTTATTGACGCTTGGCCAAGGAGAACTAGAGACACTCTCAAAGTACATCTGAAGTGCTTAAGTCGGTCTCGCATTCTTACGAACTTGTGATGGTGCATATACTTTAAACCCAAAGCTCACACCCCAAATACTATAGCCCCAGAATTAGTAAAAGAGAATGTCTTTA
>ML241008.1:0-36428 GCA_004119915.2 Collichthys lucidus
TCCACCTCAGCTCTTGGCGGGTCTGACCGGTTGTTGTTTCCCTGCCATTGAGAGTACATCTTGGCTGGTTCAGTGGAGAACAACTTGTTTATTCTCCTGGCCTCTCCTCCTCCTTGGTGTATCTCTTCAAACGGGTGGCCAGAGCTGTTAGTCGCTGTTTGGCACTTTCGAGTGCCTCTGGTATGGAGCGTAAGTTTCCTTCTTGGGCGCCCCTTTTTTCACCTTTCTGGAGTTCTTCCTTTCTGGAGTTCAGCTAGCTGGCTAACTTCTCTCTGTGCTGCCTTTATCTTGGCCTCTAATTGTCTCTTCCATGGTGGGTACTGTTTGTTATGTCCCAAGCCCACCTTGTATCCCAGCATCTCCATGATTACTGTTGCTGTACTGTGTATCAGCTTGTTGCTCTCAGTGATGTTTCTTGTGGAGATTGTCTTCAGAGCAGCATTCACATCCACTAGTAGATCTTCTGAAGGTACTTGGCAACTCAGCTTCGGTATTCGTCGGGGGCTCCAGGTTTCTGGTTGGTCACAATCTTCTCAGGTCAGCAGCTCTTGTGTTAGTAACTGTTGGGGCTTGGTACCCAATCTCTGGTTGTAGGGATGATAATGACATCTCCCCGCTGACTTGTCGCCTTGGCTCCCCCTTGCCGTAGCATCGTTGTTGTATTTCATTAAACTCTAGTTGTGATAGTCGTTTTTGATTACGGATGTTGGAACACTGGGCTAATAGCTGTTTCTTTGTTAGCCTTGATTGTGGGTTTCGAAGTATCCAATGGTCCCACATTCGCTGCATGTATCCCCTCTCTCTGGGATTGCTTGTATAGTAGCATTTTCTATATATATATATATATATATATATATATATATATATATATATATATATATAATATCTATATATATCTATTCTATATATATATATCTATATCTATATATATCTATATCTATATATCTCTATCTCTCTCTCTCTCTATTCTCTCTATTCTCTCTTTCTCTCTTATCTCTATATATCTCTCTCTCTCTCCTCATCTCTCTATATCTCTCTCCTATACTCTCTTCATAGTAGCAACCTACGTTCCCGTTCAAGCTGAACGCCAGCTGAATGGCAGCCGTCTTCCAGCTGATTTCCAGCCAGCTGCCTGCCAAGTCCTGTGAAAGAAGAGACCCCCCCCTTCTCCTAGGCGTGTCTATTTTTTACTGTAACTCCACCCATTCATGTGATTACAGGGTATGACCAGGAGATAGCACTTCTCTCACAGAGTTCTTTAAAGTTGTTCTACCTGGAGATGACGTAGCTTACACACCTCATTAGCCGGCCGGCATTGGCGCATTACAGTGCAGTATCTGTGGCCACCACTAGTCTTTACATAATTACTGAAGCGTCTCTTCTCTTGTGCTCGCGCCTCTCTCTCGCTCATCTGCATGTAAACAACAAACTAACCCTTAAAAAAGTTACAACAACGGTTCGGACGTCTCCGGGCTGCCAGGCCTGTGTCAGACCTGCAGATACAAGCGAGGGTTTATTTTTTTAATTAACAGTTTATTTGGAGGGGAGGGCTTGTTGTTGTTGTTGTGCGCGACAAAGAGCTGCAGAAACAAGCGTTTTTCTCTATGCAGCGGTGCCTCCATTTGCAAAAAGAATTGAAGAATAACATAATACCTCCTGTTGAATATTTCATCATAGTTTGATTGTTGTGAGACGCCATTTAAAGAGGGAGAATACCTGGTGATTAACAGCCCTTTGGAAGTCCTTTGTTATGTACTGTAGGTAGCAACTTACAACCCCCCCCAGCTGGTTTAAGTACTGTATACAGTAGCCTTGTGATTTGAGTGTGCTCATGAACATGAATGACTCCTTTTCATTTTTGTCCATTCCATAGGCTAAATGGTGTAAAGCGTAAATGGAAAGAATATGTATGAAATAAGTTAAGTATGTTTGGTTTTAATAAATTTTGCAATATATGTTTTTATTCTACATGGACACCACTGTTTATTTTCCACTACATCCCCCTCTATTATAATAATACACCACACAGTTTTGAAAGTTCAGAAATAAGTCTTACAAAAGTCCACGGTGACTCTTGTTTGCCAAAAATGTGTATGTCCTCAACGAGCTCCTGTTTTGTGCCTGGCCTAGCCTCCTTGCGAATAAAGTCGTTCATGGAATGCCTATAAATACTTTTGATGGTTTCGTAAGCTTATGCTGCAAACTTTATTAAAACCAAACATACTTGACAGATTTAGCCTATGGCCGGTAGTGTGGTGGGTTGTGCAGGCGCCCATGTGTACAGGCTACAGTCCTCGCTGCAGCTGGCCCCGGCTCGAATCACGCATCAGACGGCCGTTTACTGCGTGTCATTCCCCGTCCCTCTGCCCCCTCCTTCCTGTATCTCTTCAGCTGTCATATCCATAAAAGGCCCAAAAAATATACTTAAAACGGATGTTACGAGCAGAGTTTTCTTTAATAAAAAGTTTATGTTGGCATGTTGTTGTTGTGCCGTGACATAGAGTTGCAGATACGAGCGGCTGCAGCGCTGTCTCAAGGTTATCTTATCACAACTTTTTTTTTTTCCCTATCAACTGATCCGCTGATCAGCTGATCAGGTCACCAGCTCACCCCAGCCTATCTGTCCAGATGTGTCTTTAGACAGTCTATGGTGAGAGCGGAACATCACTGCTCCTCCCCGTGGACAAATGAGGCACTGCATCTGGTTTTCACACAGACTGCTTAGGGGCGTTTCCAGTCAGGCCCTCACTGACGACGTCATCGCGGGGGATTACATTTCGGTCACGGGCCAGCCCAGGACCTTTGAAGGACCAGCCACGGCACTGTCATGGCCCCGTCACGGAAACACAGGAAATTTTGAGTTGCTACATCTGTATATATATATATATTATTATATATATTATATATATATATATTATATATATATATATATATATATATATATATATATATATATAATATATATATATATATATATATACAGATGTAGCAACTCAAAATTTCCTGTTTCCGTGACGGGGCCATGACAGTGCCGTGGCTGGTCCTCAAAGGTCCTGGGCTGGCCCGTGACCGAAATGTAATCCCCCGCGATGACGTCGTCAGTGAGGGCCTGACTGGAAACGCCCCTAAGTCTGTGTGAAACCAGATGCAGTGCCTCATTTGTCCACGGGGAGGAGCAGTGATGTTCCGCTCTCACCATAGACTGTCTAAAGACACATCTGGACAGATAGGCTGGGGTGAGCTGGTGACCTGATCAGCTGATCAGCGGATCAGTTGATAGGGAAAAAAAAAGTTGTGATAAGATAACCTTGAGACAGCGCTGCTCCGCTCGTATCTGCAACTCTATGTCACGCACAACAACAACATGCCAACATAAACTTTTTATTAAAGAAAACTCTGCTCGTACCCGTTTTAAGTATATTTTTTGGGCCTTTTATGGATATGACAGCTGAAGAGATACAGGAAGGAGGGGGCAGGGGACGGGGAATGACACGCATAAACGGCCGTCTGATGCGTGATTCGAGCCGGGGCCAGCTGCAGCGAGGACTGTAGCCTGTACACATGGGCGCCTGCACAACCCACCACACTACCGGCCATAGGCTAAATCTGTCAAGTATGTTTGGTTTTAATAAAGTTTGCAGCATAAGCTTACGAAACCATCAAAAGTATTTAGGCATTCCATGAACGACTTTATTCGCAAGGAGGCTAGGCCCACAAAACAGGAGCTCGTTGAGGACATACACATTTTTGGCAAACAAGAGTCACCGTGGACTTTTGTAAGACTTATTTCTGAACTTTCAAAACTGTGTGGTGTATTATTATAATAGAGGGGGATGTAGTGGAAATAAACAGTGGTGTCCATGTAGAATAAAACATATATTGCAAAATTTATTAAAACCAACATACTTAACTTATTTCATACATATTCTTTCCATTTACGCTTTACACCATTTAGCCTATGGAATGGACAAAAATGAAAAGGAGTCATTCATGTTCATGAGCACACTCAAATCACAAGGCTACTGTATACAGTACTTAAACCAGCTGGGGGGGTTGTAAGTTGCTACCTACAGTACATAACAAAGGACTTCCAAAGGCTGTTAATCCCAGGTATTCTCCCTCTTTAAATGGCGTCTCACAACAATCAAACTATGATGAAATATTCAACAGGAGGTATTATGTTATTCTTCAATTCTTTTTGCAAATGGAGGCACCGCTGCATAGAGAAAAACGCTTGTTTCTGCAGCTCTTTGTCGCGCACAACAACAACAACAAGCCCTCCCCTCCAAATAAACTGTTAATTAAAAAAATAAACCCTCGCTTGTATCTGCAGGTCTGACACAGGCCTGGCAGCCCGGAGACGTCCGAACCGTTGTTGTAACTTTTTTAAGGTTTAGTTTGTTTGTTTACATGCGATGAGCGAGAGAGAGGCGCGAGCACAAGAAAGAGACGCTTCAGTATTATTAAGACTAGTGGTGGCCACAGATACTGCACTGTAATGCGCCCAATGCCGGCCGGCTAATGAGGTGTTAAGCTACGTCATCTCCAGGTAGAACAACTTTAAAGAACTCTGTGAGAAGTGCTATCTCCTGGTCATACCCTGTAATCACATGAATGGGTGGAGTTACAGTAAAAAATAGACACGCCTAGAGAAGGGGGGGGTCTCTTCTTTCACAGGACTTGGCAGGCAGCTGGCTGGAAATCAGCTGGAAGACGGCTGCCATTCAGCTGGCGTTCAGCTTGAACGGGAACTTTTAGGTTGCTACTACTGTATATTATATATATATATATATATATATATATATTATATATCTATATATATATATATATAATAAATATATAATCTATATCTATATATATATCTCTCTCTCTCTCTCTCTCTCTCTCTCTCTATCTCTCTCTCTAATCTCTCTCTCTCTCTCTCTCTCTCTCTCTCTCTCTCTCTCTCTCTCTCTCTCTCTCTCTCTCTCTCTCTCTATATATATATATCTCTAGCAAAATGCTACTATCAGCAATCCCAGAGAGGGGTACATGCAGCGAATGTGGGACCATTGGATACTTCGAACCCACAATCAAGGCTAACAAAGAAACAGCTATTAGCCCAGTGTTCCAACATCCGTAATCAAAACGACTATCACAACTAGAGTTTAATGAAATACCAACGATGCTACGGCAAGGGGGAGCCAAGGCGACAAGTCACGGGAGATGTCATTACATCCCTACAACCAGAGATTGGGTACCAAGCCCCAACAGTTACCAACACAAGAGCTGCTGACCTGAGAAGATTGTGACCAACCAGAAACCTGGAGCCCCCGACGAATACCGAAGCTGAGTTGCCAAGTACCTTCAGAAGATCTACTAGTGGATGTGAATGCTGCTCTGAAGACAATCTCCACAAGAAACATCACTGAGAGCAACAAGCTGATACACAGTACAGCAACAGTAATCATGGAGATGCTGGGATACAAGGTGGGCTTGGGACATAACAAACAGTACCCACCATGGAAGAGACAATTAGAGGCCAAGATAAAGGCAGCACAGAGAGAAGTTAGCCAGCTAGCTGAACTCCAGAAAGGAAGAACTCCAGAAAGGTGAAAAAAGGGGCGCCCAAGAAGGAAACTTACGCTCCATACCAGAGGCACTCGAAAGTGCCAAACAGCGACTAACAGCTCTGGCCACCCGTTTGAAGAGATACACCAAGGAGGGAGAGGCCAGGAGAATAAACAAGTTGTTCTCCACTGAACCAGCCAAGATGTACTCTCAATGGCAGGGAAACAACAACCGGTCAGACCCGCCAAGAGCTGAGGTGGAAAAATACTGGAAAGACATATGGGAACGAGAGGCATCACACAACACCAATGCCCAATGGTTAGTGGACCTAAGAACTGACCACAGCAACCTCCCAGAACAAGAACCAGTAACCATCTCAATCGCAGACATCCAAGAAAGAGTGTCAAAGATGAAGAGCTGGACAGCGCCAGGTCCTGACATGATCATACGTACTGGCTGAAGAAGCTAACTGCACTTCATGAGCGCCTAGCAGCACAGATGAACCAGCTGCTCAGGGATGGGACTCACCCAGAGTGGCTAACCCAAGGCAGGGCAGTCCTAATCATGAAGGACCCCGAGAAGGAACCCATCCAATCCAACTACCGGCCAATCACCTGTCTCTGCACAACATGGAAGGCTCTGTCAGGCATCATTGCAGCAAAAATGAGTAAGCATGTGGCTCAATACATGAGTAAGGCACCGAAAGGAATTGGCAGTAACACCAGGGGAGTCAAGCACCAGCTACTGGTTGATGGAACAGTCGCCCGAGACTGTAAGAGGAGACAGACCAACCTGTGCACTGCCTGGATCGACTACAAGAAAGCCTATGACTCAATGCTGCACACATGGATACTGGAATGTCTGGAACTGTATAAGATCAACAGGAACCTAAGGACCTTCATCCAGAACTCAATGGAAATGTGGAAGACAACCCTAGAGGCCAATTCAAAGCCCATTGCCCAAGTCAACATCAGGTGCGGCATATACCAAGGCGATGCACTATCACCACTGCTGTTCTGCATAGGCCTGAACCCCCTCAGTCAGATCATTACGAAGAGCAGGTACGCGTACCAATTTCGTAGTGGGGCAACAATCAGCCACCTGCTCTACATGGATGACATCAAGCTGTATGCCAGGAACGAGCGAGAAATAGACTCACTAATCCACACCACTAGGATCTATAGCAATGACGTAGGGATGTCATTCGGACTTGACAAGTGTGGCCGGATGGTCTCAAAAAAAGGCAAGATGATCCGGACTGAGGGATTGACCTACCAGAGGGCAACATAGGTGATATCCAAGACAGCTACAAGTACCTTGGCAGGCTAATGGAAATATGAAGAGACCACAAGGAAGTCAACCACAGCCAAATACCTCCAGAGAGTAAGGCAGGTCCTGAAAAGCCAGTTGAATGGTAAGAACAAGGTCCAAGCCATCAACATGTACGCACTACCAGTCATCAGATACCCTGCTGGCATCATAAACTGGCCAAAAGAGATATAAGCCACAGATATCAAGACTAGAAAGCTCCTCACCATGCATGGAGGGTTCCACCCCAAGTCCAGCACCCTGAGACTATACACTAAGCGTAAAGAGGGAGGCCGAGGACTAGTGAGCATCAAGGCCACGGTCCAGGATAAAACATCGAAAATACAAGACTACATCAGAAAGATGCCCCCGAAGGATGAACTGCTAAGTGAGTGTCTCAGGCAGCAGAACCCTGAGGAGGGTGCAGAGGAGGAGGAACAGACAAACAAACCCCTACATGGCATGTACCACCGTCAGATAGAGGAAGTGGCTGGGTCAAAAAATCCTACCAGTGGCTGGATAAAGCAGGATTGACAGACAGCACAAAGGCACTAATCATGGCAGCACAAGAACAGGCCATAAGCACAACAGCCATAGAGGCCTGGATCTACCAGAGTAGACCAGAGCCAAGATGCAGACTGTGTAAAGAAGCCCCCAAGACAGTCCAGCACATAGTAGCAGGGTGTAAGATGCTAGCTGGATCAGCGTACATGGAGAGGCACAACCAAGTGGCTGGGATAGTATACAGGAACATCTGCAAACAGTATTAAATAGAAGTACCTAAATCCCGATGGGCTATACCACAGAAGGTGGCTGAGAACAACAGGGCCAAGGTGCTGTGGGACAAACAGGTCCTGGCTAACCAACCAGACATAGTGGTGGTGGACAAAGAGCAGAAGAGGGTAGTGGTGATAGATGTGGCGATCCCAGCTGACGCCAACATCAGGGAAAGGAGCATGAGAAACATGAGAAGCACCAAAGGTTGAAAGAGCAGCTGGAACAGATGTGGAAGGTCAAGGGTTGCCTGGTCCCCGTGGTAGTGGGGGCACTTGGGGCAGTAACCCCAAACTGGGAGAGTGGCTTCAGCAAATCCCGGGAACAACATCTGAAGCCTCAGTCCAGAAGAGTGCAGTCCTAGGAACATCGAAGATACTGCGCAGAACCCTCAAACTCACAGGCCTCTGGTAGAGGACCCGAGCTTGAGGATGACACGGATATACCACCCCACCGGGGTAAGAAATGTGATTTCATTCATACAAATCTTACCCACCAACGGAATATAAAGGGTCCGATGATACCAGATATATCCTTGCAAGAAGGCGAAGAGGTCCCTACCATAATGGCCTGCACTTGGGCAGGTCTGGCACATGGTGCCACGATGGGTGCAGATACCTTTTTATTACCCGTAGCCAAGGCCAGAGCAACCCTCACAGCTCTGGCAGAAGCATCATAGATCTTATATCCC
The DNA here is from genome assembly GCA_004119915.2 of Collichthys lucidus. Lineage (NCBI taxonomy): Eukaryota > Metazoa > Chordata > Actinopteri > Sciaenidae > Collichthys > Collichthys lucidus. The sequence goes on from ML241008.1 coordinate 8,324, forward strand.
AGAGAGATGCCAGGCAGTAGGTCTGTCCTATTAATCCCCTCTATGGCAAAAAGCATAGCCTGGGTATACTGAAACCCTATGAAATTCAAACTTGAAGCAGAAGGTCAAAAATAGTGAAATAGAAACAAATGCTATTGTTTGCTAAATTAAATATTTGATGGTATTAATAAAAAACAATAAAATAAATCTAAATAGATTTTAAGGTATTATTTACCTGTAGTATTGCACTGGCACTGGTTTCTGCATGAAGGTATCCTGAATGTTTTCATACTTGCTGTGGACAGAGAAGATTCCCCCCAATATAATGTCCCCATCCTTGGATATCTCAGGGTTCTCAGGATCTCCTCTAAGCCTGCACACTGGCTCCTCAGCCTGAGAGAAAGATGCCACCAACAACAGCTAAGAGTGCCCAACCCTGCTCTGGCCACCTCTGTGTGGAGGTCATACTGTCTAAGAGAACTAAACCATGGGTGGCATCATGTGTAAATCAATAGCTTGTATTTATATACTTTGGATCAGCAGAAAAAACAAGCAAAAATAAATAAATAATAGAACAGTGATGCTTTATCTCTACAGACCAAAAAAAAAGAAAAAAAAAAGGTCCCCCACCAGAAAAGGTTTTGGGTTTTTTTTTCTATTTTAAACAAGTTGCATTGATTGCTATTCATAAATAAACAACTTGATTCTAATTATGTGCATTATTTTAGTTGAACTGTTAGTAGATTATGTCATCTTTGTTTAATCATGGCTAATTGCTACATCTCAAACATTCTGCTATTTGCTTTTATTGGTGTCCGCATGACAAATTTGTGGTATGCCGTGACTGAAAGACACTCAGACCGGAAGAGATTGTGATAAATAATTATAAATTTCTCTTGGTCTGTGGTGTAAATTTAGTCTTGTATGCAAGAACTATAGTCAGTTTCTTTTTCCATCATTCACTCCTCTCAACCATTCTCACAAAGATTTCCTTGGTGTAGTCTGGGCTGTTAAACATACCCTCCACCTCCCTCCAAAATTTGTAAACAGATAATTTTGGCTGTAAAACTGGATTTTATTATTTCATTACAATTGCATGGGCTGTATTAAATAATATAACCAATAAGGAATATAATTAAATGTTTTTAATATGTATATGAACATATATGTTTGTGATCGTATATTACATTAATACCAAAATAATAATGTAATAATGGCAAATAATTATGTAACAATTAGGATGAATTTATTGATAATTTTCAGGATGATTTTGCTGCCCCCTTCCCCATCATATTTTTTTTCGTGTTCTTCTCTGGTTTCAGTAAGATAATGTAACATTTTGGAATAAAAATGCAAATGAGCAGTCCAAAACTTGAAGCCAGAATAGCAAATATCTCCACAGCAACACTGAACTTCCCAGGAGAGCTGACATATGCTGGGATAAAAGTGATCCATACAGCACAGAATATCAGCATGCTGAAGGAGATAAATTTGGCTTCATTAAAATTATCAGGCAGTTTCCGAGCCAGAAATGCAAGAAAAAAAACAACATGGCCAAAAGTCCTATGTACCCAAGTACAGCCCAAAAGCCGACAGCTGAACCCAGAGCACACTCTAAGATTATTTTGTCCTTGAATGTATGAAAGTTCTTAAATGGAAATGGAGGAGAGATTGTCAACCAAAGGATACATATGACAACTTGTATAATAGTGAAACCCACAACACTGAGTTTCTGCTGTGCAGGCCCAAACCATTTCATCACATTACTACCTGGAAGTGTGGCCCTAAAGGCCATTAACACTACTATTGTTTTCCCCAGAACACAAGAGATACAGAGGACAAAGGTGATGCCGAATGCAGTGTGTCTCAGCATGCAGGACCAATCAGAGGGCTGACCAATGAAGGTCAGAGAACACAGGAAACACAGAGTCAAGGAGAAGAGCAGCAGGAAGCTCAGCTCAGAGTTGTTGGCCCTGACAATTGGAGTCTGTCTGTATCTGAAGAAAATTAATGCCACAACAGAAGTCATGCATGTTCCAAATAAGAGGCTGCAGTGAGCAGTGCTCCCATAATCTCTTCATATGATAGAAACTCTGCCTCCTTCTTCACACAGGCATCTCTTCTCTCATTTGACCAGAACTCAGGATCACATCTCACACAGGTGATAGAATCTGAAAAATAGTATTAAAGCAGTTGTAACACTTGTTCCATCTCTTCTGTGCCCATTAAACAGACACTACATTATTACCAGATAACAAAAGGATAACCTTTTGATTAAAGAAAGTACTTTAGAATTGTCTGTATAACAAAAAAAATGTCTGACCTTGTTATACCATTCTTTTAAATAAAGAATGCAATTCCACTAATTTGACATACCTATGTGTTGCATTATAATTCTCACATTTTAGCTTCATAACCTTGATATGCTTTTCCAAGATTAATTCATGTACCTGATTTGAATATATATTTATTTGTTTTATGGATATATTGTTTTTTATGATATTTAATAATAATGTTTTTTTGTTGTTGTTTGTTTACTTAAAATACATTCTTTACATTGGCATGCAAACATGACATTTAGATTTTTTGTTAGAAGGCTAAAAGAATGTCACATGTCCCAGCATCAGTAGTCTTACTACACTGTACTCATCTTACTACACTGTACTCATGATGAATCAAATGTTTTATTTCACTGGAACAGGGACTGCCCCTCTCCAGTCACATGTCATGTAAACTTCTATAAATAAAGGAACAAGGAACTGCTCTGCGCCTCTCTGCTATCTGTAGCTTAGATGTTGCAGTGGCAGGGTGCCCTTTGTACAAAGTAAAGCTCTCGTGTCTGACTCTCATTTGTTCTGGTCTCTCACAGGTGTCGAGTAAGTTGGTAAACTCCTCACATTTTTGTTTGTGTTTCTTTGGGATTACTAAAAGAATTATTACTACACCTGTACTGTTGCTTATTTCTCCCTCTGCACATCTTAAACAGTCATAGCAGCAGACAGGTTTTCCTTTCTGCAGAACCTTGCGAGTTCCTGGGGCACATTTCTCACTGCAGACTGACACAGGCACCTGCATGGACAACAATGAGAGAGATGTATGCAATCACTTTAGCAGGACGTTATCTGCGATTATCTCTAAATATGTATATATATTTCTTACATCTAATCCAAATATTACAAGAGAGTAACAATAACTAATGACTTATATGATTATAACAATTCAAACAAACGTTCATGAGCAATTTGACATAGTAGTCTACCTGTTGTGAGTTCTGTGGCCACATTAAAGATATATTCTGCATGACCATTTGTTTGTCAGCAGGTAAAGATGCATCATAAAGACCAACTGTGACAAAGTCCATGATGCCATTTTCTGATGGCTGCCAGTTTATAATTTCATACTTTGCTACTGGGTCTCCATTTTCATCAAAGTAAACCTCATCTCCTTCCTTTGTTTTGAATTTAACCTTTTTTATGTGCTGTAAAATCTAAGAAGAAATATATTCATGTAAAAATTATCTGACAAACATTGTCAACAGCAAACAGCAGTTTATAACAGTAAAATATGTTTTTTTTTCTAAATTCAATTCATGATTTTCTTTGTAGCTAACTTGAAAACTATTACTTAGGGATTTGATGTTTAACTCACCGTAAATGGATCTAGCTGCACATTTTTGTCACATGTTTTGTTACAGCTGAGCATATTATGAAGTGCATGAGCCACAGCATACACTCCTTTATACATATTGTAAAAGAGAGGCGTCATTGACATATCAGTGTAGCTATTTTGCACTTGATTCACATCTTCATGTCCAGTACATTCTCTCTCATTCCCTGCTGATGCATTTGACTGCCTGAACTTGCAGCTAAATAATGCCTCCCAAAACTCTGTAAACAGTTCTTGACTAGATGAATTGAGTGGTTTCACATCCAAGATGAACTCTGTCATGCCACTGACATGTGCTTTGGGGATTGAGAGGCCCATAGCACCATCCAGAATGTGATGTCTATCCATAGCTGCAGTATAGGCATCAATTATCCAGCCCTCATTGCCTACCCACTGGTACCCAGTCAAGTTGTAGTGAGACATCTGATGTATGAGCAAAGTTAACTCCGTGGGAGAGAGGAAAGTGACAATTACCTTTGAAGTGGAAGCTCTGATTATATCAACAATTTTTTGTATTTTGTCTGGTGGATCTGATCTATAGAAAGCCACAGAGTACTCTAGACAGATGCCGAGCTGCTGGGCAACTTCCGTAAATATGGCCATGCCATTATTGCCATAATCATTATCCATTCTAATAGCTCCAACCCAAGTCCAATTAAAGTGTTTGACCAAATGAGCCAGGCCTCTGCTCTGGTAGTAGTCACTGGGTATTGTTCTGATGAAGGACGGGTACTTGGTTTTATCACTGAGACAAGCACAAGTAGCAATGTGGGCAATCTAAAAGAAAAAAAAGATTTCCCAAGATTCACATATGAACATATCAAACATTTACACAGTGCAGCACAATTCTTCAGAACCCCTGTTCCTATGACCAACTGGAAGATTCAAAGAATAATCATGTTTCACAAATATAATTACATTTTACCCACCACTGGGATATAAAAAGGTCCAATGACAGTAGATACAGCCATGCAAGGAGAGGAAAAGGTCCCCCCAATAATGGCCAACACTTTGGCAGGTCTGGTACATGGTTCCTCGGAGGGTGCAGATACGTCTTCATTACCATTAGCCAAGGCCAGTGCAACCTTCACAGCTCTGGCAATGAAGACACAGTCATCATACAGCTCATAGCCCAGAGAGATGCCAGGCAGTAGGTCTGTGCTGTTATTAATTTCTTCTATGGCGAAAAGCATAGTCTGGGCAAAGTGGAATGCTCTGAAATTCAAACTTAATTTGAACAGGTATAAATAATTAAAATTACAATTGGAACTTTGTACTCAAAATAAAAAACAATAATTAAAATAGCAGGTTTTTTGTTGGCATATATGTACACACAACATGGAATATTTCTCATTTTCCTGTTTTGAAATTCAAACTTGATCAAGACAGTGAACACACCAAAATAGGGCCGTTATTTAGCTCAGTTGTAGAGCAACCACCCCATGTACAATATATATATATATATATATATATATATATATATATATATATATATATATATATATATATATATATATATATATATATATATATATATATATGAAGTTCAAGTGACATACATACATACATACATACATACATACATACATACATACATACATACATACATACATACATACATACTATATGATAATATACACATAAGATGAAACATTCTGATTTTAGTACACATTTTCAGAACCTATTTTGTATCTGTACACACTTCCTCAATATTTACCTGTAGCATTGCAGTGGCTGTGGCTTGTGCATGTAGGAATCCTGTTTGCTTTTCCATTTGTTGTGAAAAGAGAAGATTCCTCCCAACATAATGTCACCATCCTTAGATAGTGGGGGATTCTCAGGATCTCCTCTCCGCCTGCACACTGGCTCCTCAGCCTGAGAGAAAGACGCTACTAACAACAGCTGTAAGAGTGCCCAACCCTGCTCTGGCCACCTCTGTATGGATGTCATACTGTCTAAGAGAGGTAAACCACTGGGTGGCGTCACTTGAACTTGAATGTAAATCAGAAGCCTGCACTGATATTTATATACTATGGAGCAGAATGATGAGAATGCACAAATTTAATTATCATAGGAAAAGCACCTCATCATTTCTAATAACAAAACATTTAAACAACTCTCAGCAATAATAGATCTTCTGGTCCAAGGGACCACATTTGTGGCCAGGACCGGCGCAGAGAACATTTTCTCGTGCGCCCTCACGGCCACCCGTGTGCCCGTGGATGCGCCGTGCGCCCGCTCCGCTAACTTAATGAGCGGTATCGAAAATTTGCAAGTTTTTTTTCTTTTTCGGGCGCTCGTGCACCCCCCACAGGGACTGTGGTCGCCCACATTGCCCATAGCTAAGACCGGCCCTGTGCGTCTCCACCGGCCACCGCACGAGATCTTGCGAATTCACGCATAATCACACGATATTGCCAGTTGTAGTCTCTTTGACTCCTGCAATGGTATTCCATGCCACATCTTTTTTTCTGGTGTCCTTAAAAAGGATGTGAGGTGTCATAAATGATAGGTTGATTTTGGACCTCCAGAATCAACTTCTCCTCATCCATGGGGTCGACGGGGTGAGAAGAGTCCTAAAAACCTCTGACCTGTTGACTTCAGGTCGTCCCCGCCCATTGTGATGTATTCTTGTAAGTATTTTATTATATAAGAGTATTGTAGCGACCCTGTAGTAATGTGTTGTATGTTACAATGTGAGTTCTGTGGTTTCCCATGGTCCATGAATGCACCTGTACGAGAGCAAGGGGGCGGGGGAGCAGATGAGAGAGAGAGCGCATGTGTGAGCATGTGTGGTTAGAGAAGAGTGGGACCTGTTATGTTCTTTTGGCGTGGTTAAGGCCTACAATAACCGAGTCCTGTAATAAGACTGTTTGGCAATAAAAGCCAGTTTGCTAAATAACGCCTCTTTATTCCTGATGCGTCCGGCTGGACGTTACATTGGTGTCAGAAGTAAAAACCGCCAAAGTTTTGCTAACCTCAGCTAGCGCGGCCAGCCCGGACCTGGCTAACTCAGCCTGCAGCATGGCAGAACAGACAAAAAAGACTGGAGGTCGTCCGAAAATCAAAGAGGAGCCGATGGATGCTTATGCTGGTATGTTGACACATGAGGCGGTGTTTAACCGTGCTTCAGAGCATGTGGCCCCCATACCCTACATACACCCTCGGCTCCTGGGGCGCGGAGGAGCACGCCGGCGGGAGGACACCCGCGGCGAGTGCCACGGGGCTGGATGTCGGCGCCAGCTGTAACCAAGTTCAAATGAAGACACCAAAATACTCCGGTAAGACGGACTGGGAGGCCCTCCACGCCCAATCTGAACTCTTAGCACGGGCTGTGGGCTGGTCAGAGGACATTAAAGCGCTCCAGCTGGCCCTGTGCCTTACAGATGAGGCTTCGACATGCTATGAAGCTGTATGCTCACATGTCCCCTGTCACCACATGTCACCAGTTCACCCGAGCCATAACTCCTAGAGAGCTGCGCATACAAACAAACAACTAGTGCACCCTCATAGTCTGCAGGAGGCGCTGGAGCTGGCCCTGGAGAGAGAGATCGTCAGAGAGACCACAAGTGATGACAGCAGTGGCATCCCTGTGGTGAGGACTGCAGTTCAGGAGAGCCCAGTTCAAGCAAAGCCGGCATGGGCAGATGAGCTGACTGAATTAGTCCGTGCTGCGTCACTGCAACCGTGGCGGCTTTGGGGGGGGGGGGGGGAAAGTGTGGGTTGCAGTGGTCCAGGACCCCTGTATATTAGGACTGGACTTCCTGCGGGCTGCCCACTGTTTGTTAGACCTGGGAAGAACACACTGACATTCCCAGGGGGGCCCACAGTTGAAATGGTACCCCCCACCCAGGCCGCCAGGCCACACCCACCAACCTCTCGAGCAGCAGAGGAATGTCGGGGCCCGGACCCTCAGCCCCAAGCTTTCCCCTTTCCCCTATGCCCCTGCCCCCCCACATCTCGTATACCAGTTGTCGAACAGCCCCCTGCCCCTGATCAGCAGCCCACAGCAGGTAAGGAGACTGATTGGCAGCAGTACGAGATATGGAGGCGCAGCTGTGATAACCTGGAACCTGGCCAGCAGCAGGAGTTGTGGCAGCTGTTGTTAGACTTAAAGACATTTTTGCTCTTACAGAGAAGGAGTGGGTCTGACACACCTGGTGCAGCACGAAATTGATACCAGCGATGCACGGCCCATCAAGACACGCCAGTGCCAACTTTCCATGAGGCACCAGGCTGCTGCAGACATTGCTATTGATGAAATGCTGAACACCGGCATCATCGAGCCCTCTGACAGCCCATGGGCCTCTGGGATTGTGAAGGTCAATAAGAAGAGAAGTCCAAAGATGAGGTTTTGTGTGGACTACAGGCCGCTAAACAGTGTGACCAAGAAAGACTCATACCCACTGCCCCGAATCGACGAATCTCTGGACTTGGTAACTGGCTCGTCCTGGTTTTCCTCATTGGACTTAAAAGACTCGGGCTATTCCTTTACATCCAGTGATGGGCTGGTCAAGCGGTTCAACAGAACCCTGGCAAAACTATGGGGATAATTTTGTCTCAAAAAGATTTGAATGCGTACAATATGATTTGAATGCGTACAATATGATTTGTATACATATGCATACATTTATAAATATCCAAATACAAAATACAAATATAAAAATGTGACATACAAATAAATAAACGAATTTGTATAAATAAATGTGGATTTGTAAATATATTTTCGAGATTTGAAAATAAATGTCCTTGACTTTGTGTGTGGAGTCAGCATTTGTGGATCCATTTTTTGCTTTTGTGGATCCATTTTTTGCTTTTCTCGCGATGACGTAATTTTGAGACATTCCTACCGCTCACCCGATTCACAAATAAATGCCACCAGATTTGAATACAAATAGCGGTACACCCTTCACCGAACATCCAGCAGATGGCAGTGTTGTGCAACGGTGCAGACCAAGGTACTTTTTATTATTCTGTTTCTGGACATAATGGAGAGAAGCTTAAACCAGAAACGAGTGTTTTTTTCGTTTTTCGTTTTTGACAAAAAAATGAAAAAACGCTTCTGCCTCTACAGGTTAGCGGCATGTGCCTCAGATAGTGGTATTTAGTAGTGGCTTTTCCGGGAAATTTAAATCATAAATCATATTGTACGCATTCAAATCTTTTTGAGACAAAATTATCCCCATCCAAAACAGCTTGCCATCCTCACTGCAGAACATCAATGTGATTGGGACCAGCACCTCCCTCTCGTGTTATTGGCCTACAGATCAGCTGTGCAAGATTCCACCTCATGCATGATGCATGCCCTCATCAGCACCCTGGGCCTCCACACCTTTCCAGGGGAACAGGTCAGCCACGCCCCCAGATTTAATGACTGTCTCTCATTCTAACTCCCCACATTCTTCCCCATCCCTCAACTCACCCCAGTTCATCTGCAGGTTGTTCCATGTGACCCCTGGGAGCAACGGTATTTGTAAGGGGGGGGCAAAAAAATTTTGTATAGTGGAGCCGATTTCCTTTCCCGCACAATAGGGATGTAACGTTGCATCGAGACACGATTAAAAACCGGTACAAATGCGTGACGACTCGCATCGGTTGACAGAAAAAAATGAATTGCGATTCTTGGTGAATGGGAACCCGCACAGCGCATGCTCTCACTGGTCAAACAGGCTTCCCGGCGCATTGCGTGAACGTGGCGTATTCGGTCCGTCCTGCACGCGACTTCAAACCCCACCGGGAGTGTTACAGGAGCGAGAGCTTAGCCAGACTTTGTTTACTTGCTCAGATTTGGACGTGTTTCCCTTCTAAACATGCTTCTACATGTGTAAATATGTTACGTAGTTAGTTAGTTTCGCTTTTGTCTGTTTTTACGACCGGCAGTTTGCACAGTGTATTTTATTTTAAAAATCCACCGGATTCTCTTTGCTTTTTCTGTGTCTGGCTTTCGCCCACTCGAGGTCCTCTGTGGAAATTGACGCGTGCTGCTCGCAAGTTTTAAAATTTTTATTTTATTGTTATGTACAAAACTTACCAACCACATTACCTGGTGATCAAAAAATCAAAAAAAAAAAACTGGTGCATATCGCACCAGTTAACAGCAGTTTACTGTGAGATTGTTTCTAAAGAAAGCAGATATTTGTCATGTGTTTTGTTGTTTAAGATGTAAATTGCACTTTTTGTTTGAGAGTTTCTGTAAAGAAAGATTTTTTTTCTGTAAAGAAAGATTTTTTTTCCTACAAATAAAAAGTATGATAAATAAAATAATTTTATTTGGTCATAATTTGTCTGTAGCTTAATTTGATTTTTAAAAAATCGTATCGTGAACAAAAAATCGTGACTCGAATCGAGTCGTAAGTTGAGTGTATCGTTACATCCCTACCGCACAATCTGCTCTGTGCTGAATTTGAGTGAAATTCTGTGAAAAATAGAAGCTCTGTGTATATGTTTGCGGAAAGCTGCAGGTCGCCGCAGTCGTTCCGGAGCCGTGACGCAGTGGGGACAGAGACTGTGTGAGCTGACACATTGACTAAAATTGAAACGTATCGGCTCCGTCAACGTGGTGCAGTGTATTTTAGGGGTAAGCATAGCAACCAAAGCAGCCAAACAAGTTAAGCCACATATGTTTGTGTCTTTTTAAAAAGGTTTTTATTCTTGTTTACTGTATTAAATGTCGTGAAAAGTGTTAATTAGGTACTTGGATTGTGCATTTTTTTGTATTACATACATATATATACAATACAGATCGACTACACTTAGAAAAAGGTTAAATCTGGATTAGAGCACAAAAGTCTTCGGATATCATCAGCCAAGTCTATTTGCCCTACACAAGATTGCATATTATAATGTTTAAATGCTTTCATCAGAATATGCTACTTCACAATTTAATGATATGAAGTGGAAAAATCCGTGCAATTCTTTGATAGCATGTTGGTTGGTTTCTACTGTCTACTACTACAGTCAGGTAAACAAGACATTGTGTAAAGATTATGATGGACAAGATTGCCTTTTGCCAGCATGTTTAGTTTTCAGAATGATTTTGGAGCTGCCTTCCCCATCATATTCTTTTTTGTATTCTTCTCTGGTTTCAGTAAGATAACGTAACATTTTGGAATAAAAATACAAATGAGCAGTCCAAAACTTGAAGCCAGAATTGCAAATATCTCCACAGCAACACTGAACTTCCCAGGAGAGCTGACATATGCTGGAATAAAAGTGATCCATACTGCACAGAATATCAGCATGCTGAAGGTGATAAATTTGGCTTCATTGAAATTATCAGGTAGTTTCCGAGCTAGAAAAGCAAGACTAAAACACAACATGGCCAGAAGTCCTATGTACCCAAGTACAGCCCAAAAGCCTACAGCTGACCCCAGAGCACACTCTAAGATGATTTTGTCCTTGAATGTATGAAAGTTCTTGAAGGGAAATGGAGGAGAGATTGTTAACCAGAGGATACATATGACAACTTGTATGAGAGTGAAACCCACAACACTGAGTTTCTGCTGTGCAGGCCCAAACCATTTCATCACATTACTACCTGGAAGTGTGGCCCTGAAGGCCATTAACACTACTATTGTTTTCCCCAGAACACAAGAGATACAGAGGACAAAGGTGATGCCGAATGCAGTGTGTCTCAGCATGCAGGACCACTCAGAGGGCTGACCAATGAAGGTCAGAGAACACAGGAAACACAGAGTCAAGGAGAAGAGCAGCAGGAAGCTCAGCTCAGAGTTGTTGGCTCTGACAATTGGAGTCTGTCTGTATCTAAAGAAAATGAATACCACAACAGCAGTCATGCATGTTCCAAACAGGGAGGCTGCAGTGAGCAGTGCTCCCATAATCTCTTCATATGATAGAAACTCTGCCACTTTCTTTACACAGGCATCTCTTCTCTTATTTGACCAGAATTCAGGGTCACATCTCAGACAGGTAATAGAATCTGAAAAAATAATGTTGAAACAGAAGTTAGACTTTATCAGAATATTTGTCTTTTAGATAGATAGATAGATAGATAGATAGATAGATAGATAGATAGATAGATAGATAGATAGATAGATAGATAGATAGATAGATAGATAGATAGATAGATACTTTATTGATCCCAAGGAAATTCAATCTCTGTGCCTACAAAACACTGCATATTGCTACTGCTATTTTCTTTAGAAAAAATACATGTAGGTGTTTATTTCACTACACTTTATCTTTTTCCATGGGTATATTTCTCCTAATTTGACCAAAAGTTAAGTGAGATGAGATGTGATGAGATGGAACTAGACATTTTAGTTCTTGTTCCATTGAAATAATCTTTTTTACCCGTATTACCTATATAATTGCATTGCTTTTTTTATTGAATTTTTTAGATCTGACCTTTTGAACAAGACAATTTGTAAATTTTCTGTTGGTTGTCTTGCATTAAATATTACTACACCTGTGATGTTGCTTATTTCTCCCTCTGCACATCCTAAACAGTCATAGCAGCAGACAGGTTTTCCTTTCTGCAGAACCTTGCGAGTTCCTGGGGGACATTTCTCACTGCAAACTGACACCGGCACCTGCATTAACAATAATGAATTAAGAATTGGGTATTCACTTTACTTTGCTTTGCGAGTATACCTTTGATGCATTGTAACAAAAAATAATAATACAATATCAACAAACAATTATGTATACATATAGTACAGTTAGCTTACCTGTTGGGAGTTTTGTGCCCATATTAAAGATTTATTTTGCAAAATCATCTGTTTGCCAGCGGGTAAAGATGCATCATAAAGGCCAACTGTGACAAAGTCTACAATTCCATTTTCTGATGGCTGCCAGTTTATAATTTCATACTTTGCTGCTGGGTCTCCATTTTCATTAAAGTAAACCTCATCTCCTTCCTTTGTTTTGAAATGAACCTTTTTTATGTTTTGTAGAATCTGAGCATTCAGAACAGAAAAAGAAAAACAGAAAAGACATTTTATCCTGTTTGTTAATTTGATGTTTCATTTGTTTTCCCATGTGACTTAATATAATAACTAGAATTCAAGTTATTGGTGTTTAACTCACAGTAAATGGATCTAGCTGCACATTAGTGTCACATGTTTTATTACAGCTGAGAATACTATGCAGTGCATGGGCCACAGCGTACACTCCTTTATAGACATTATAAAAGATAGGCATGAGTGACATATCAGTAAAGCTGTTTTGCACTTGAGTCACATCTTCATGTCCAGTACATTCTCTCTCATTCTCTGCTGATGACAACGACTGCTTAAATTTACAGCTAAATAATGCCTCCCAAAACTCTGTAAACAGTTCTTGACTAGATGAATTGAGTGGCTTCACATCCAACATGAACTCTCTCATGCCACTGACATGTGCTTTGGGGATGGACAGACCTATAGCACCATCCAAAATGTGATGTCTATCCATGGCTGCAGTTTGGAAATCAGTGATCCAGGCCTCAGTGCCTACCCACTGGTGCCCAGTTATATTGTAGTGAGCCAACTTTTGTATTATCACATACAAATCGGTGGGAGAGAGAAATGTGACAATGACCTTGGAAGTGGAAGCTTTGATAATGTCAACTATCTTCTGTATTTTGTCTGGTGGATCTGTTCTAAATACAGACACAGAGTACTCAAGACAGATGCCAAGCTGCTGTGCAGTTTTTGTAAATGTGGCCATGCCATTATTGCCATAACCATCATTTGTTCTAATAGCTCCAACCCAGGTCCAACCAAAGTGCTTGACCAAATGAGCCAGGGCTCTGCTCTGGTAGTAGTCACTGGGTATTGTTCTGAGGAAGGATGGGTACTTGGTTTTATCACTGAGACAAGCACAAGTAGCAAAGTGGCTGATCTAAAATAAAAAAAATAAAAAAATAAAAAATATATATATATCCCAGATAAAGATTGCCAATATTTACATAGCACTACAGTGCTGTTAAAATACAAAATGCTACTAAATGCTTGAAGAATTACTGAATTATCATTATTTTTCACAAATATAATTTCTTTTTCACTGATCTTACCCACCAGTGGGATATAGAAGGGGCCTATGACAGTAGATATAGCCATGCAAGGAGAAGAAGAGGTCTCTCCCATAATGGCCTGGACTTGGGCAGGTCTGGTACACGGTGCCTCGGAGGGTGCAGATACGTCTTCATTACCATTAGCTAAGGCCAGAGCAACCCTCACACCTCTGGCAATGGAGACGCAGGCATCATAGATCTTATATCCCAGAGAGATGCCAGGCAGTAGGTCTGTGCTGTTATTGATCTCCTCTATGGCAAAGAGCATAGCCTGGGTATACTGAAACCCCCTGAAATTGAAACTTGATGCAGACAGTCATAAATAGTTAGAAGAACTGCAACCAATTTGTCCTTGAAACAGAAACCCATGCTATTTCCTAATTTTAAACAGTTAATGGTATTTATACACACAATAACAAATATTCCTTATTTTAATACTCAGTTTCATAACATGTGCTGCTCAATTTTTGTATCTAAACTGACTTAATCTAAACTACTTTACAAATAAATAGATTTCTAGGGTATTGTTTACCTGATGCATTCCAGTGGCAGTGGTCTCTGCATGAATGTATCCTCTCTGGTTTTCCACTTGCTGTGGAAAGAGAAGATTCCACCCAATATAATGTCCCCATCCTTGAATATCTGGGGGTTCTCGGGATTCCCTCTCAGCTTGCAAACCTGCTGCTCAGCCTGAGAAAAAGACACCACCAAGAACAGTTGTAAGAGTGCCCAACCCTGCTCTGCCCATCTTTGTGTGGAGGTCATACTGTACAAAATAACTAAACCACTGGGTGGCATCCCATGTACTTTAAAGCAAATCAAAAGCTTGAACTAATATTTATACACTAAAGTAGAACAACAGAAAAAACAGCAATATTCGTAACAGTCTATTTTGTCTCTGTAGACCAAAAACAGAAGGAGGTGCTTAACCAGAATGTTTTTAAACATCTTTACGGTAGGTATTACCATGCAGGAATATTCAATTGTACTGTACTAACATTGTCTTTTAATATCAAATTAATTTTACCATTATTGAAAAAGATAACCTGGAATTGAGGTGATGTCGAAATTATAAGGCCTACTGTAATGCTCACTATGCTGCCCTCACACTGTGTGCCTGTACAGAGCTAGACAGCTAGCTAACAGTGAAGAGATTGTACGGTGGAAATTGCTTTTGTCCTTTTTATTCACTCTTCTTCTTTACATTCCAATAGCACTCTCTCTGTCACTCATTGTAAAACTGAAATAAAACAAGAAATAAACATGCATGAATTTCTTATGAGAAACCTTTCATACGTAACACAACATGTTATAGCCTAATCTATTTTTAGCTCACACGGAACGAGACCTAGCGTAGCTAGAGGAATCTGACTAGCAAAACATTAAGACATTAAACATCACATTTGGGGACATTTAGTTTGAAATTACGGGTAAAAACAAGTAGATGTCGGTGCTAACACAAAGTAATACTTACAGACAAATAATGTCCAAGGCTCAAGTGGGAATACAAAACGAAATGAAAGCACTGAAAGTCCGTCCCGTTCGTGAAGTCAGATATGACAAACTACATGAAAACTTAACAGGAAGTGGATATACCGAAAACGTCCACTAAGCGGTGGTATTCACCATCAAAATTACAGAGATCCCAGTCAGGGCTTCTTACAGAAGGCAGAACACTCCCCGCTTGGCATATAACTATTATGCCACTACAAACTTTTACTTTAACACAACATAAACTTCAATTTCAAAGGATATGGTCTTCAGCTTTCTCCAGAAAGCAGAACGACGATCTCTGAGACGGGTCTCAGAAGAACTTTCACAGTTCCGTCTCTAACAATCTTCACTTCCACCTTGCGGATCCTCTTGTCTCCGCTCGGCAGCGTGTTGACGATCAGTCCCACAGGCCATTCATTTCTGTGGGCTTGACTGTCCTTGAGCAAGACGACGTCGCCGACTTGGACGCTCGGCCTCTCTGCGGTCCACTTTCGGCGGCCCTGCAGTGTGGATAAGTAGTCTCTCCTCCATCTCTTCCAGAAGGTGTTTGCAAGGCACTGCACATGTTTCCACTGCTTTCCGTGCAATTCAGCCATCTGGAAGTTTCCAGAGGGCGCGGAGACGGTACTCATCTTCTGGGTCAGGAGCATAGCTGGGGTAAGGACTGTGGGCGCATCTGGGTCGGAGGACACAGGTACTAGGGGTCTTGCATTCATTATGGCCATGACTTCGGCCATAAGAGTGCTCAACACCTCGTGTGTCAGGCGAGTGTGTGCTGTCTGGAGCAGCATGGCATCCAGGATGCGCCTGGCAACGCCGATTAGTCTTTCCCAAGCCCCCCCCATATGTGAAGAATGAGGCGGGTTAAAGATCCAGGAGCACCCCCTGCCCTGGAGGTAAGTTGAAACTGGTTAGTCTTCTGTGTCGATGCCCAGCTCTTTACAAGCCCCAACAAAGTTAGTCCCTCTGTCGGAACGGAGAAGCTTGGCTGGGCCACGGATGGCAAAAAATCTTCTCAAGGCATTGATGAAGCTGTCGGTGGTCATGGACTCTATGAGCTCAAAGTGGACAGCCCTGGTTGACATACATGTAAATATCACTGCCCAGCGCTTACTGTCCGCACTTCCTCCTCTCGTCCTCCGCGTCATGACGGCCCATGGTCCGAAGACATCAAGGCCTACGTGGGTGAAGGGAGGCTCTGGAGTGAGCCTGTCGGGAGGCAGGTCGGCCATCTTCTGTTCCTCCAGACGCCTGCGTAGCTTGCGGCAGATCTCACACTTATGGATGAGAGAAGACACCAGACGCTTACCTCCGACGATCCAGTATCCGGCTGCTCTCACGGCACCCTCTGTTATGTGGCGCCCCTGGCGAACTACTTGTTCGTGGTAAAACCTCACCAGCAATGTAGCGATGTGGTGAGTGTGCGGGATGATCAGAGGATGCTTCTCTGCCCTTGGCAGGTCAGGGGCGGATGAGATGCGGCCTCCGACCCGCAGTAGGCCACTTTCATCGGCCACTGGATTCAGCTTCTTGAGTGGACTCTGTTTGGGAAGTTCTCTACCCTCTCTGAGGCAGTCTAGCTCGGTTTCGTAGGCGTCATGCTGAACAGCATGGATGATGATGTTCTCTGCATGGGACAGCTCGCTTGGTGTGAGAGTGTCTCTGAATGAGCCCCACCTGTTGCGTACCGAGCTGGCTGGATTGCCTTTGAAGGATGCGGCAACATGGATAAGCCTGGCAGTGGCTTTGCAGAGGTTTCTCCAGTGTAGCCCCTGCCCCTCATCCACAACCCCACCTCCACCCCCACCCCCCATCTGGACCCCCCCACCACAGACAATAATACTTTGCACTGCTATTACTTTGCACAATGCAGTTGTTTGCACAACCTGGACACTTTGCACATCACCATGGTGTTATACTGTTGTTGCTTTTTCTATACATTGCATATACTTCTGCTTAAATTTTAAATTTGCTTCACCTTTTATATTTTATATTTTATCTTCTATATATACATATGTATATATATATATTTTTATTTTATATTTTATTTTATTTTATATTTGGATATTGGGCTGCTCCAGGACCAGGGGAAACCAATTTCGTTGCATCCCATGTTTACATGTGTTGTAATGACAAATAAAACTCCTTGAATCCTTGAATCCTTAAAGAATCTTTCGAAGCGTTGAGACTCCAGACCAGCATCCAGGGCTCTGGTGGCCAGAACCGCAACCTCGGGCCGGATCTCTGTATCTGCTTCGGGTTCAACGAGGGTAAAGACGTTGGGTTCTGAAGTCTCGTCTGTGTTCTCACGCGTAAGGAAGCTGGGACCAGTGAGCCAACTGCTTTGCTGTAGCTCCGCTGCCGGCATGAACCTGGTGGCATGGTCCGCAGGATTTCGGTCTGTCGGGGTGTAGGACCACTGGTCTGGATGGGTGGATTGTCTGATGCGGGTCAACCTGTTGGCTACATAGACGTGGAATCTTCTTGACGAATTATGGATGTAGCCAAGCACGATTCTACTGTCGGTGAAGAACCTGACAGCATCCACATCGATGTCCATCTCGTCTCTGATCTGCTCGTACATCTGCACAGCTAGCACGGCTGCACAGAGCTCGAGGCGGGGGATGGTATGGGCAGGATGGGGGGCCAGCCTGGACTTTCCCATGATGAAGCCCACATGCGGTTTGCTGTCAGCGGTGACTGCTCTCAGGTAAGCGACGACACCTATGGCTACTGTGGAGGCATCGGAGAAGATGCAGAGTTCTCGCCTCTGAGTTGAAGAGAGCAGTACAGGGATGTAGCACCTTTTTATGTGCAGGTCTTCCAGAGCTTTTAGCGAGTCTCTCCACGTGTTCCATTGAGTCTCTTTCTCTGGGTCGAGTGGAGTGTCCCACCCCTGCTCTGTAGACAGCTCTCTCACTAATGCCTTTCCTTGCATCACAACAGGAGCGACGAACCCCAGGGGGTCGTATAGGCTGTTGACCGTCGACAAGATACCTCTCCGGGTGTACGGCTTCTATTCCTGCGACACCAAGAAGGTAAAGCTGTCCATTTCCAGGTTCCAGGATAGACCCAGGCTTCTCTGGAGGGGGAGAGGATCGATCCCGAGTTCCAGATCTTTCAGGTCTTTGGAACGGTCTTGTTCAGGTAAGTCTTCCATCACCTGTTCGTTGTTTGATGCCACTTTATGCAGCCTCAGGTTTGACTCTGCGAGCATGTCTTTAGTTCTTGTGATGAGGTCTATCGCTTGCTCGGGTGTGGCGACAGAGGTCAGCCCGTCATCGACATAGAACTGGTGCTCCACGAACCGTCTTGCGTCAGAACCGTATTCTGCTTCGCCTCTCTCAGCGGCTCACTTCATGCAGTAGATGGCGATGGCTGGGGATGGGGTGTTCCCAAATACATGGACTTTCATCCGGTACTCCACCACAGGCTTACTTAAGTCGTTGTCCTCATACCAGAGGTAGCGGAGATAGTCTCTATGATCACTTCTGACCACAAAGCAATAAAACATTTGTTGCACATCTGCTGTGATGGCGACTGGGTCTTTACTAAATCTAAGGAGCACTCCTAGCAGTGTGTTATTTAGGTCAGGCCCGCTGAGGAGTACATTGTTCAGGCTGGTTCCTTCACACTCTGCGCTAGAGTCGAACACAATTCTGATCTGGCCCGGCTTCTTCTGGTGGTACACGCCGAACGTGGGGAGGTACCAGTGTTCTTTACCTGGCTCCAGAGGTGGTGCACGCTCGGCTTGGTCGTTGTCCAGCATTCTCTGCATGAACTCGGTGTAGTGGTTTTTCATTTCTGGCCTTTTTTCCAGTGTCTTCCTGAGTGAGGCTAGACGATTCACCGCTTGCGCCCGGTTGCTGGGGAGAAGTCGCCGTGGCGACCGGAATGGCAGAGGCGCTACCCAACTGTGATCGTCGTCTTGGTAGACCTCCTTCTCCATGATGGTCAAGAATGCTTTGTCGTCCATTGACAGCGCTGGTTTGTTGTCGTCTCTTGAGCTCTCAAAGATGGTGTGCCCCAGCTCATCTGTGCTCGCTGCCTGGTCCAGGTCGTCCATCTGCTGGGTGGAGGAGAGGCATTGGTGGCGGTGTGGCTTGCCACTGTTGTCTTCCTTCACCTGGATGTTGTGTGGACAGGGACGGAGAAAAGATGCACGGCCATTGGGTAACACACTTGCTTTGTACACATTGACTTCATCTGGTTTGTGGACGGCCTCCAGGCAGGCCTCGCCCACGATGACCCAGCCCAGGTCGAGTCGTTGCGCATAAGGAGCGTTGTGTGGCCCGTTGATCTGCTTCTGTACCTTGTGGACCCTCAGGATGTCTCTTCCTAAGAGCAGGAGGATGGGTGCGTTGGGGTCCACAGCAGGAATCTTGTGCGCGACTGGCTGGAGATGTGGGTGGTTGTATGCCACATCTGGCGACGGGATTTCTGATCGATCATCAGGCACCATGTCGCACTCGATCAGCGTGGGGAGTGGGAGTTGCAGTCCTCCATCCATGGACTCAAGCATGAAGTTGCTGGCTTGCCTGCCGGAGGTCTCTGAAGTTCCCGAGCAGGTCTTCAGTGTATACGGTGCTGGGCTGGCATTGACCCCAAAGAGGTTGAAGAACTCTGCCTTCGCGAGAGACTTATTACTCTGTTCGTCCAGCACTGCATACACCTTAATTGCCTTTTCTTTTTTCCCTGCAGGAAAGGCTTTGATCAGGCAGATCTTGGCGCATGAGCGTGGGGTGTTTGCATTACCGCAGACCTCAGTGCAGTAGTTAGACACAGCTGCTGGTGTGTCCTCGGTTGGCTCCCCGCTTTTCTCTTTGTGAGCTTGGGCATTCTCTGTAGGTGGAGGAGGACCAGGGTGGAGAGCTGCTATGTGTTTTTCACTATTGCACTCAGTGCATTTGATGGGCGCTTTGCAGTCTTTTGCAATGTGCTGAGTTGACCCACAACACTTGTAGCATATGTGGTTGTCTTTCAAGTATGACTTACGTTCATCAATAGTCTTTAGTCTAAAGACCCTACACTTTTTGAGTGGGTGTGGCTTCCTATGCAGTGGGCACTCCCGATCTGGTTCGCTAGTGTTCTTCCCTGTGGAACCGGGAGGACTGTCACTGGGCTTGGATGAAGCGTCAGTCTTGTGTACGGTGACTGTAGCTCTCTGGCTTGGCTTTATGGCCTTGTCCGGTTTGGATGGTGTGGAGGTGGTGAAGGCAAAGCTGGGGTCGTTACGAACTTTGGCCTGTTGACGGACGAACTCTGAAAAGAGCGGGAACGGAGGGAAGGTTACCCCGTGGTCTTCTTTGAATCTGGACCCCTTGGCGATCCATTTCTCCTGAAGGCTGTAGGGCAACTTTTCGGCTATGGGGTTTACCCCCCGGGCTGTGTCTAGGAAGGCGAGGCCGGGGAGGTAACCATCTGCCTTTGCACACTTCAGTTCAAGCAGGATGTCACCCAGTTCCCGAAGCTTGCCGCTGTCTTTATTGGTTAGCTTGGGGAAATCTTCCAGCTTTTTAAGCAGTGCGTGTTCGATGACCTCTGGCGTGCCATAACATTCTTCCAGGCGTTGCCACACCATGCTAAGGCCGGCACGATTGAGGATATGCACTGAGCGGATTCTTTTTGCATGTTCCGCTGATTCGGCTCCAAGCCATTTGACTAACAAGTCCAGCTCCTCTCTACAGGAGAGGTTTAGGTCTTGAGTGGCAGTCACAAATGATGCTTTCCATGACCAGTAATGTTCAGGGCGGTCGTCGAACTTGAGAAGGCCGGAGCTGACGAGCTCTCGCCGCATGAGGTACCTGGCAAGATCTTGTGCTGGTTGTGGCTCCTGTGGAGTCACCCTTTGGGTGTTGGTGTGCGGCTGTAAGTTATTGGGATATGCCCTGGGTGAAGACCTCACCCTAGGTTCTTCTCTTTTGATGTTTGTGACATTCAGCATCGGATGTTGGTGAACAGCTGGCCTGGGTCCGGCATCACGGTGTCCGAATGTACCTTGAAGCTCCACTGGCGGAGGTTGCAGTGGCTGTGGTTGTCTGTGAAACAGCTGTGCATGTTGCTGGACATAGTTACTGGCTCGTTCAGCTGCATTGAGGGGCCTTTCAGGGACGTCTGGTCCGCAGAGCTTCTCCCCGCTTTCACTCTCCTGTTCCTCCTCGTAGGCGGCTGCTTCAGCCTCACGGACAGCAGCGTTCTTTTGACAGCTGAGGAGATGGAGACTGGCTTCGAGTTCAGCTCTTTGCCTCAATGCGTTAGCTTCAAGCTCGGCTTTCTGTTTCATCATGCTGGCTTCTTTTTCAGCAAAACCAAGTTGTGTCTGTGCAGCTTTAAATTTGGCCCGTGCTCTGGCAGCGGCTGTTGATGATGACCTCCTGCTGGAGCACAGTGAGGAGTGATGGGATTTTTGTGACTGGGCATCTGGTGTTTGGAAAGGCTCTTGGTGTTCAGTTAACTGGGGAACGTTTTTGGTGGGCTCTGCTTCAGCTCCACCTCGAGCCTGTTCGCTTTCCTCACGTTCTGGACTGCCTGAATGATGACTCATGGTTTCTTTTCCTCTGTAATCTTCTTACTTGAGTCCGCTGCGCTGTTGTCTTTTTACTATGCTTCCCTCACACTGTGTGCCTGTACAGAGCTAGACAGCTAGCTAACAGTGAAGAGATTGTACGGTGGAAATTGCTTTTGTCCTTTTTATTCACTCTTCTTCTTTACATTCCAATAGCACTCTCTCTGTCACTCATTGTAAAACTGAAATAAAACAAGAAATAAACATGCATGAATTTCTTATGAGAAACCTTTCATACGTAACACAACATGTTATAGCCTAATCTATTTTTAGCTCACACGGAACGAGACCTAGCGTAGCTAGAGGAATCTGACTAGCAAAACATTAAGACATTAAACATCACATTTGGGGACATTTAGATCGAAATTACGGGTAAAAACAAGTAGATGTCGGTGCTAACACAAAGTAATACTTACAGACAAATAATGTCCAAGGCTCAAGTGGGAATACAAAACGAAATGAAAGCACTGAAAGTCCATCCCGTTCGTGAAGTCAGATACGACAAACTACATGAAAACTTAACAGGAAGTGGATAACTGGCGCATAAGGCGCAATACCGAAAACGTCCACTAAGCGGCGGTATTCACCATCAAAATTACAGAGATCCCAGTCAGGGCTTCTTACAGAAGGCAGAACACTCACAGCACAATCTTGTTTAAAATGCATAAACTGATTCATCTTGGTTTCTAATAACTTTTGGGGGGCAGTTTGGTCCCACAAGCATTATGTAAAACATTATAATCTCATAAAGATGTTCTGGCTGTCATATAAACAATTACAGTCCATGTGTTAGGTTATTTACACATCAAGTAGACAGAGCAATATCAGCTTTGATTTGGTGTTGTGTTTGTGCCCACCTGATGATCATGAATCTCATTCTTTATTCTCCATTTAGCTCTAATTTGGTCCCCATTCACTCTTTAGCTGTAAAATACTCTACTGTGTTCACCAGCTAGTTTCTATCTATGTCTGACATTTCACTGATAGTATACAGTGGACAACACCAGAAATGAGCAACATAGACAGGCTCTGGAGGTAAAAGACAGAGCGAAACCATATATCTTTATGTTAATGTTTTAAATACAGTACAACAAGAACATGAACTATTCAAATGATATAAGCCTACATACTTTTTTTGCATTTTCATACTTCTGTAATTGTCTTGCAACATTAGCACAATAAGGAGCAGCCACATTTATTACATAGCTCTGATCTGCTCTTCAGTCTGGGCCAGTTCAGCTCTACAGCTCACAACAGGGCTGGGTGGGAGACTAGATGACCCAAACAAGAAAAATGAAATTTGTTTTTGCTTTTGTCTTTGAAAATGTGGATCTCATGCTTTGGTCACATTTTCTGAACTGTAATAAATGTTGAGAAAACAATATGGCGTCAGCTATTAGGTGTGTGCGATTTGCAAGCATTATTTTATATAGAATATATACAAACACAGATACATGTTGGTTAATATGATTGTGTATTACATTATATTAAATGCTGTTATCTCAAAATCCCATGAAATGATGACAGTCAAATTAATATTATTTATTTATTATTAAAGATTATATTGGCATTAGGATGCCTTGCCATCACATTTTTTCAAGTTTTCAGAATGATTTTGGAGCTGCCTTCCCCATCATATTTCTTTTCGTATTCTTCTCTGGTTTCAGTAAGATGATGTAACATTTTGGAATAAAAATACAAATAAGCAGTCCAAAACTTGAAGCCAGAATAGCAAATATCTCCACAGCAACACTGAACTTCCCAGGAGAGCTGACATATGCTGGAATAAAAGTGATCCATACTGCACAGAATATCAGCATGCTGAAGGTGATGAATTTGGCTTCATTGAAATTATCAGGCAGTTTCCGAGCCAGAAAAGCAAGAAAAAAACACAACATGGCCAGAAGTCCTATGTACCCAAGTACAGCCCAGAAGCCAACAGCTGAACCCAGAGCACACTCTAAGATGATTTTGTCCTTGAACTCCTTAAAATTCTTAAATGGAAATGGAGGAGAAATTGTTAACCAGAGTATACATATGATGACTTGTATGAGAGTGAAACCCACAACACTGAGTTTCTGCTGTGCAGGCCCAAACCATTTCATCACATCACTACCTGGAAGTGTGGCCCTGAAGGCCATTAACACTACTATTGTTTTCCCCAGAACACAAGAGATACAGAGGACAAAGGTGATGCCGAATGCAGTGTGTCTCAGCATGCAGGACCACTCAGAGGGCCGACCAATGAAGGTCAGAGAACACAGGAAACACAGACTCAAGGAGAAGAGCAGCAGGAAGCTCAGCTCAGAGTTGTTGGCCCTGACAATTGGAGTCTGTCTGTATCTGAAGAAAATGAATGCCACAACAGCAGTCATGCATGTTCCAAATAAAGAGGCTGCAGTGAGCAGTGCTCCCATAATCTCTTCATATGATAGAAACTCTGCCTCCTTCTTTACACAGGCATCTCTTCTCTCATTTGACCAGAACTCAGGGTCGCATCTAATACACGTGATGGAATCTGCAAAAAAATGTTATAAAAGCAGGTATTAGACTTGTTCATTTTTTCACAATTTTATTTAATCAATGCATTTACTGCAGTTCTAGAAATGTCAAAACCTCAGCAGACAAGACCAAAACTATCTGCATGCTCAGAAAGGTGAGAAAGTGTGCTCAAAGGTGCCATATGTGAAATGTGGAGAACTTCATGGAATATTTTTTTTCTTTTAATAGCTTTTACTGCTAATGAGTTAACAGATTATAACTAAATAAACTGTTTAGCCTACATGAACCTATAACAGCCTGTGTGCTGGTTTATATGTAAAGGACTTGAATTGGATTGACATTTGTCAATCATTTGATCAAACAAAATGACACTACAAAAAAAAGTACAACACCAAGTACAAAAACCTAACTGCAATTACTTCAAATGTGTGAAATATATTGTGATATTGTTGTTTTCACACAATGCTTAAACACTTTAATGCATATAATCCCCATAGGAGACTGGGGTTCATGTCCCCCAGTTTACAAAAGGAAGAAATTTAACACAAGATCATCCCCATACACATGTCTATGTATATGTATATGTGTGTATATCTGTGCACACACATGCACTAACTAACTGCAGGTTTGAAGTTGCCACCAAGATGTTGTACAGTACGAAAGTGGCATTATGTGCAGTATTTACTCCACTGTAAAATCCCTTTGATCCATAATTTCTGACAAAGGTTGATACACTTTGGCTAATCCTCACTCCAGTCCTGAGATCAAGTGTACAAACCTTTGTCAGAAATTATGGATCAAAGGGATTTTACAGTGGTGTAATAGGTTTGCTCGCTCAGTATCATGGACTACATGCATTTGCCATACATTCTGTAATACGGCGCACTTGATTCAAAACACTAGACTATCGTTTTGTTTTCTCGAGATCTCAAATTAATTATCTCGTTATCACGAGAAAACGTGTGAAATAAAATGTATGTATGTATGGCCTTATAGGGATTCCATAATCCAGTACTCATGTAATACCTCTCTTTGTTAACACTAGGATTCCAACTCTAACTACAAGAGACAGGTTATTTAACTAAAAAAACAAAAACGTAATCAGAACGATAAATCAAGTGTTGAGATATTTCCTGTGTGATGTATTGATTATTTATGTAATGACATTTCTTTTTGTCTGTTTAAAAGACTAAAAGTGCGATGTGAACATGAACACTGAACGTCAACAACTTTGAGATTCTGGTTTTGGCTTGCATTGAATATTACTACACCTGTACTGTTGCTTATTTCTCCCTCTGCACATCTTAAACAGTCATAGCAGCAGACAGGCTTTCCTTTCTGCAGAACCTTGCGAGTTCCCGGGGGACATTTCTGACTGCAGACTGACACAGGCACCTGCATGGACAACAATGAGAAAAAATATATGTGATTTCACTTTGACAAGAACAACAATTTCAGTGATCACATGGTAGCTTACCTGTTGTGAGTTCTGTGCCCATATTAAAGTCTTATTTTGCAGATTCATCTGTTTGTCAGCAGGTAAAGATGCATCATGGAGCCCAACTGGGACAAAGTCCACAATTCCATTTTCTGATGGCTGCCAGTTTATAATTTCATATTTTGCCACTGGGTCTCCATTTTCATTAAAGTAAACCTCATCTCCTTCCTTTGTTTTGAAATGAACCTTTTTTATGTGCTGTAAAATCTAAGCAGATATACATGTATAGATTATTATCTAACAAACATTTTATACATGTGTTGTCTCAACATTTTGATTTGTGTTCACAATGTTTTTTTTTCAAAATGTAAACTGGTTTTACTATTAAACTATTACTTTATTTAATTTTAAATATTGGAAAAACTATATCTCAAGTATTTGGTGTTCAACTCACCGTAAGTGGATCTAGCTGCACATTGTTGTCACATGTTTTATTACAATTGAGAATATTATGAAGTGCATGGGCCACAGCATACACTCCTTTATAGACATTGTTAAAGATAGGCATGAGTGACATATCAGTGAAGCTGTTATGCATTCCAGTCAGATCTTCATGTCCAGTACATTCTCTCTCATCCTCTGCTGATGACACTGACTGCTTGAATTTACAGCTAAATAATGCCTCCCAAAACTCTGTGAACAGTTCATTACTAGATGTATTCAGTGGCTTCACATCCAACATGAACTCTCTCATGCCGCTGACATGTGCTCTGGGGATGAACAGGCCTATAGCACCATCCAAAATGTGATGTCTATCCAGGGCTGCAGTTTGGGAATCAAAGATCCAGCTCTCACTGCCTACCCACTGGTACCCAGTCAAGTTGTGGTTAGACAGCACATGTATTAGCACATCCATATCCATGTGGGAGAGGAAAGCAACAATTACCTTGGAAGTAGAAGCTTTGATAATGTCAACTATCTTTTGTATTTTGTCTGGTGGATCTGTTCTAAAGAATGGCACAGAGTACTCTACACAGATGCCAAGCTGCCGGGCGGTTTCTATAAATGTGGCCATGCCATTATTCCATAATCATCATTTGTTCTAATAGCTCCAACCCAAGTCCAACCAAAGTGCTTGACCAATTGGGCCAGGCTCTGCTCTGGTAGTAGTCACTGGGTATTGTTCTGAGGAAGGATGGGTACCTGGTTTTATCACTGAGACAAGCACAAGTAGCAAAGTGGCTGATCTAAAAAAAACAATCCAATGATAAAGATGTGCAACAATTCACCCTAAAATTCAACTGAATGTCTTTTTGCTATTACCAATTTTAACAAATATACTTTAATCTTTAGGAATCTTACCCACCAGTGGGATATGAAATGGTCCGATTACAGTAGATACAGCCATGCAAGGAGAAGAAGACGTCTCTCCCATAATGGCCTGGACTTGGGCACGTCTAGTACATGGTGCCTCGGTGGGTGCAGATACGTCTTCATTACCATTAGCCAAGGCCAGTGCAACTCTCACACCTCTGGCAATGGAGCCACAGACATCATAGATTGTATAGCCCAAAGATGCCAGGCAGTAGATTTGTGCTGTTATTAATTTCCTCTATGGCAAAGAGCATAGCCTGGGCAAACTGGAACTCTCTGAAATTCAAACTGAATTGGGAGTTATAAATAATTTGCTTGCAAACATTTTGTCCTTTAAAATACAAACAATGACATTGTAAATATAAGTATTTTACTGTATTGCTATGCAAAACAAGTCATATTTCTTCATTTCAGTTTAATCATCGTTGTTTCAGCTGTTTGGTATCTGTAGGCTTACTCACATAGAAATTGTAAATTTAAGCTCTCTTGGCTATGATTTACCTGATGCATTCCAGTGGCAGTGGTTTTTTCATGTAGGTGTCTTGTCTCTCTTTCCAGCTGCTGTGGAAAGAGAATATTCCCCCCAACATAATGTCCCCATCCTTGGATATCTGAGGGTTCTCAGGATCCCCTCTCTGTCTGCACACCAGCTCCTCAGCCTGAGAAAAGGTCGCCACCAACAACAGTTGTAGAAGTGCCCAACCCTGCTCTGGCCACCTCTGTGTGGACGTCATACTGTCTAAAAGAGTTAAACCCACTGGATGGCATCATATGCAGTTTGATATAAATTATACATTTATACTGGTATTTATATTCTTTGGAACAGCATGTTTTATCTCTGAGGACTGATACGGTGGGGTGAGAGTAGGGAGGTGCCCAGTCCATTAGATTATCTTTTTGTTTACTTGTTTTGCTTTATTACCATTTTTTTTTCTAAAAATGTATATTTTATCAGAGATTTCTCTCTTCTTGCCTAAAATATGCAATATACTATTTTAAACGCCATAGAGGCACAATTTATACGTAAACTTATAATTATTTATTTTTTATGATTAAAACAGAGAAAAAAAAT
>ML241009.1:0-11146 GCA_004119915.2 Collichthys lucidus
ACCATGTAGGTTAAAGTTCTTGTTGCTATGATGGATGTCCGTCCAATTAGACCTGTAATTCTTAACCATCAGCGCCACCTAGAGGGCTGCAGGCCACAAAGACTGTCAACTGACAACCAGAGACATTAACTAACATTAGACATTAACTAACATTAGACATTAACTAACATTAGACATTAACTAACATTAGACATTAACTAACATTAGACATTAACTAACATTAGACATTAAACTAACATTAGACATTAACTAACATTAGACATTAACTAACATTAGACATTAACTAACATTAGACATTAACTAACATTAGACATTAACTAACATTAGACATGAACTAACATTAGACATGAACTAACATTAGACATGAACTAACATTAGACATGAACTAACATTAGACATGAACTAACATTAGACATGAACTAACATTAGACATTAACTAACATTAGACATTAACTAACATTAGACATTAAACTAACATTAGACATTAACTAACATTAGACATTAAACTAACATTAGACATTAAACTAACATTAGACATTAACTAACATTAGACATTAAACTAACATTAGACATTAACTAACATTAGACATTAAACTAACATTAGACAAACTAACATTAGACATTAAACTAACATTAGACATTAACTAACATTAGACATTAAACTAACATTAGACATTAACTAACATTAGACATTAAACTAACATTAGACATTAACTAACATTAGACATTAAACTAACATTAGACATTAACTAACATTAGACATTAACTAACATTAGACATTAACTAACATTAGACATTAAACTAACATTAGACATTAACTAACATTAGACATTAACTAACATTAGACATTAACTAACATTAGACATTAACTAACATTAGACATTAACTAACATTAGACATTAACTAACATTAGACATTAACTAACATTAGACATTAACTAACATTAGACATTAACTAACATTAGACATTAACTAACTTAGACATTAACTAACATTAGAGATTAACTAACATTAGACATTAAACTAACATTAGACATTAAACTAACATTAGACATTAACTAACATTAGACATTAACTAACATTAGACATTAACTAACATTAGACATTAACTAACATTAGACATTAACTAACATTAGACATTAACTAACATTAGACATTAAACTAACATTAGACATTAACTAACATTAGACATTAACTAACATTAGACATTAACTAACATTAGACATTAAACTAACATTAGACATTAAACTAACATTAGACATTAACTAACATTAGACATTAACTAACATTAGACATTAACTAACATTAGACATTAACTAACATTAGACATTAACTAACATTAGACATTAACTAACATTAGACATTAACATTAACATTAGACATTAACATTAACATTAGACATTAACATTAACAGTCGCCATTCACTCACATTAGACATTAACTAACATTAGACATTAACTAACATTAGACATTAACTAACATTAGACATTAACTAACATTAGACATTAACTAACATTAGACATTAACTAACATTAGACATTAAACTAACATTAGACATTAACTAACATTAGACATAACTAACATTAGACATTAACTAACATTAGACATTAACTAACATTAGACATTAACTAACATTAGACATTAAACTAACATTAGACATTAACTAACATTAGACATTAAACTAACATTAGACATTAAACTAACATTAGACATTAACTAACATTAGACATTAAACTAACATTAGACATTAACTAACATTAGACATGAACTAACATTAGACATTAACTAACATTAGACATTAACTAACATTAGACATTAACTAACATTAGACATTAACTAACATTAGACATTAAACTAACATTAGACATTAAACTAACATTAGACATTAAACTAACATTAGACATTAACTAACATTAGACATTAACTAACATTAGACATTAAACTAACATTAGACATTAACTAACATTAGACATTAAACTAACATTAGACATTAACTAACATTAGACATGAACTAACATTAGACATTAACTAACATTAGACATTAAACTAACATTAGACATTAACTAACATTAGACATTAACTAACATTAGACATTAACTAACATTAGACATTAAACTAACATTAGACATTAACTAACATTAGACATTAACTAACATTAGACATTAACTAACATTAGACATTAACTAACTAACATTAGACATTAAACTAACATTAGACATTAACTAACATTAGACATTAACTAACATTAGACATTAACTAACATTAGACATTAAACTAACATTAGACATTAACTAACATTAGACATTAAACTAACATTAGACATTAACTAACATTAGACATGAACTAACATTAGACATTAACTAACATTAGACATTAAACTAACATTAGACATTAAACTAACATTAGACATTAACTAACATTAGACATTAACTAACATTAGACATTAAACTAACATTAGACATTAACTAACATTAGACATGAACTAACATTAGACATTAACTAACATTAGACATTAACTAACATTAGACATTAACTAACATTAGACATTAACTAACATTAGACATTAACTAACATTAGACATTAACTAACATTAGACATTAAACTAACATTAGACATTAACTAACATTAGACATTAACTAACATTAGACATTAACTAACATTAGACATTAACTAACATTAGACATTAAACTAACATTAGACATTAACTAACATTAGACATTAACTAACATTAGACATTAACTAACATTAGACATTAAACTAACATTAGACATGAACTAACATTAGACATTAACTAACATTAGACATGAACTAACATTAGACATTAAACTAACATTAGACATTAACTAACATTAGACATGAACTAACATTAGACATTAAACTAACATTAGACATTAACTAACATTAGACATTAACTAACATTAGACATGAACTAACATTAGACATTAACTAACATTAGACATGAACTAACATTAGACATGAACTAACATTAGACATTAACTAACATTAGACATGAACTAACATTAGACATTAAACTAACATTAGACATTAAACTAACATTAGACATGAACTAACATTAGACATGAACTAACATTAGACATTAAACTAACATTAGACATTAAACTAACATTAGACATTAAACTAACATTAGACATTAACTAACATTAGACATTAACTAACATTAGACATTAACTAACATTAGACATTAACTAACATTAGACATTAACTAACATTAGACATTAACTAACATTAGACATTAACTAACATTAGACATTAACTAACATTAGACATTAACTAACATTAGACATTAACTAACATTAGACATTAACTAACATTAGACATTAAACTAACATTAGACATTAACTAACATTAGACATTAACTAACATTAGACATTAAACTAACATTAGACATTAAACTAACATTAGACATTAACTAACATTAGACATTAACTAACATTAGACATTAACTAACATTAGACATTAACTAACATTAGACATTAACTAACATTAGACATTAAACTAACATTAGACATGAACTAACATTAGACATTAAACTAACATTAGACATTAAACTAACATTAGACATGAACTAACATTAGACATTAAACTAACATTAGACATGAACTAACATTAGACATGAACTAACATTAGACATGAACTAACATTAGACATGAACTAACATTAGACATTAAACTAACATTAGACATTAACTAACATTAGACATTAACTAACATTAGACATGAACTAACATTAGACATTAAACTAACATTAGACATTAACTAACATTAGACATTAAACTAACATTAGACATTAAACTAACATTAGACATGAACTAACATTAGACATTAAACTAACATTAGACATGAACTAACATTAGACATTAACTAACATTAGACATTAACTAACATTAGACATTAACTAACATTAGACATTAACTAACATTAGACATTAACTAACATTAGACATTAACTAACATTAGACATTAAACTAACATTAGACATTAACTAACATTAGACATGAACTAACATTAGACATGAACTAACATTAGACATTAAACTAACATTAGACATTAACTAACATTAGACATTAACTAACATTAGACATTAACTAACATTAGACATGAACTAACATTAGACATTAAACTAACATTAGACATGAACTAACATTAGACATTAACTAACATTAGACATTAACTAACATTAGACATTAACTAACATTAGACATTAAACTAACATTAGACATGAACTAACATTAGACATGAACTAACATTAGACATGAACTAACATTAGACATGAACTAACATTAGACATGAACTAACATTAGACATGAACTAACATTAGACATGAACTAACATTAGACATTAAACTAACATTAGACATTAAACTAACATTAGACATTAACTAACATTAGACATTAACTAACATTAGACATTAACTAACATTAGACATTAAACTAACATTAGACATGAACTAACATTAGACATGAACTAACATTAGACATTAAACTAACATTAGACATTAACTAACATTAGACATTAACTAACATTAGACATGAACTAACATTAGACATTAAACTAACATTAGACATTAACTAACATTAGACATGAACTAACATTAGACATGAACTAACATTAGACATTAAACTAACATTAGACATTAACTAACATTAGACATTAACTAACATTAGACATGAACTAACATTAGACATTAACTAACATTAGACATTAAACTAACATTAGACATTAACTAACATTAGACATTAAACTAACATTAGACATTAAACTAACATTAGACATGAACTAACATTAGACATTAACTAACATTAGACATTAACTAACATTAGACATTAACTAACATTAGACATTAACTAACATTAGACATTAAACTAACATTAGACATTAAACTAACATTAGACATGAACTAACATTAGACATTAAACTAACATTAGACATGAACTAACATTAGACATTAACTAACATTAGACATTAACTAACATTAGACATTAACTAACATTAGACATTAACTAACATTAGACATTAACTAACATTAGACATTAACTAACATTAGACATTAAACTAACATTAGACATTAACTAACATTAGACATGAACTAACATTAGACATGAACTAACATTAGACATTAAACTAACATTAGACATTAACTAACATTAGACATTAACTAACATTAGACATTAACTAACATTAGACATGAACTAACATTAGACATTAAACTAACATTAGACATGAACTAACATTAGACATTAACTAACATTAGACATTAACTAACATTAGACATTAAACTAACATTAGACATTAAACTAACATTAGACATGAACTAACATTAGACATGAACTAACATTAGACATGAACTAACATTAGACATGAACTAACATTAGACATGAACTAACATTAGACATGAACTAACATTAGACATTAAACTAACATTAGACATTAAACTAACATTAGACATTAAACTAACATTAGACATTAACTAACATTAGACATTAACTAACATTAGACATTAACTAACATTAGACATTAAACTAACATTAGACATGAACTAACATTAGACATGAACTAACATTAGACATTAAACTAACATTAGACATTAACTAACATTAGACATTAACTAACATTAGACATGAACTAACATTAGACATTAAACTAACATTAGACATTAACTAACATTAGACATGAACTAACATTAGACATGAACTAACATTAGACATTAAACTAACATTAGACATTAACTAACATTAGACATTAACTAACATTAGACATGAACTAACATTAGACATGAACTAACATTAGACATTAAACTAACATTAGACATGAACTAACATTAGACATGAACTAACATTAGACATTAACTAACATTAGACATTAAACTAACATTAGACATTAAACTAACATTAGACATTAACTAACATTAGACATTAACTAACATTAGACATTAACTAACATTAGACATTAACTAACATTAGACATTAACTAACATTAGACATTAACTAACATTAGACATGAACTAACATTAGACATGAACTAACATTAGACATTAACTAACATTAGACATTAACTAACATTAGACATTAACTAACATTAGACATTAAACTAACATTAGACATGAACTAACATTAGACATGAACTAACATTAGACATTAACTAACATTAGACATTAACTAACATTAGACATTAAACTAACATTAGACATTAACTAACATTAGACATTAACTAACATTAGACATTAACTAACATTAGACATGAACTAACATTAGACATTAAACTAACATTAGACATTAAACTAACATTAGACATGAACTAACATTAGACATGAACTAACATTAGACATTAACTAACATTAGACATTAAACTAACATTAGACATTAACTAACATTAGACATGAACTAACATTAGACATTAAACTAACATTAGACATTAACTAACATTAGACATTAACTAACATTAGACATTAACTAACATTAGACATTAAACAACTTAGACATTAACTAACATTAGACATTAACTAACATTAGACATTAACTAACATTAGACATGAACTAACATTAGACATTAACTAACATTAGACATTAACTAACATAGACATTAACTAACATTAGACATTAACTAACATTAGACATTAACTAACATTAGACATTAACTAACATTAGACATTAAACTAACATTAGACATTAACTAACATTAGACATTAACTAACATTAGACATTAACTAACATTAGACATTAACTAACATTAGACATTAAACTAACATTAGACATTAACTAACATTAGACATTAACTAACATTAGACATTAACTAACATTAGACATTAACTAACATTAGACATTAACTAACATTAGACATTAACTAACATTAGACATTAACTAACATTAGACATTAACTAACATTAGACATTAACTAACATTAGACATGAACTAACATTAGACATTAACTAACATTAGACATGAACTAACATTAGACATTAAACTAACATTAGACATTAACTAACATTAGACATTAAACTAACATTAGACATTAAACTAACATTAGACATTAACTAACATTAGACATTAAACTAACATTAGACATGAACTAACATTAGACATTAACTAACATTAGACATGAACTAACATTAGACATTAACTAACATTAGACATGAACTAACATTAGACATTAAACTAACATTAGACATGAACTAACATTAGACATTAAACTAACATTAGACATTAACTAACATTAGACATGAACTAACATTAGACATGAACTAACATTAGACATTAACTAACATTAGACATTAACTAACATTAGACATTAACTAACATTAGACATGAACTAACATTAGACATTAAACTAACATTAGACATGAACTAACATTAGACATTAACTAACATTAGACATGAACTAACATTAGACATTAACTAACATTAGACATTAACTAACATTAGACATTAAACTAACATTAGACATTAACTAACATTAGACATTAACTAACATTAGACATTAAACTAACATTAGACATGAACTAACATTAGACATTAAACTAACATTAGACATGAACTAACATTAGACATTAAACTAACATTAGACATGAACTAACATTAGACATTAACTAACATTAGACATTAACTAACATTAGACATTAACTAACATTAGACATGAACTAACATTAGACATTAAACTAACATTAGACATGAACTAACATTAGACATTAAACTAACATTAGACATGAACTAACATTAGACATTAAACTAACATTAGACATTAACTAACATTAGACATTAACTAACATTAGACATTAACTAACATTAGACATTAAACTAACATTAGACATGAACTAACATTAGACATGAACTAACATTAGACATTAACTAACATTAGACATTAAACTAACATTAGACATTAAACTAACATTAGACATTAAACTAACATTAGACATTAACTAACATTAGACATTAACTAACATTAGACATTAAACTAACATTAGACATTAAACTAACATTAGACATTAACTAACATTAGACATTAACTAACATTAGACATGAACTAACATTAGACATTAAACTAACATTAGACATGAACTAACATTAGACATGAACTAACATTAGACATTAAACTAACATTAGACATGAACTAACATTAGACATTAAACTAACATTAGACATGAACTAACATTAGACATTAACTAACATTAGACATTAACTAACATTAGACATGAACTAACATTAGACATTAAACTAACATTAGACATTAACTAACATTAGACATTAAACTAACATTAGACATTAACTAACATTAGACATTAACTAACATTAGACATGAACTAACATTAGACATTAAACTAACATTAGACATGAACTAACATTAGACATGAACTAACATTAGACATGAACTAACATTAGACATTAACTAACATTAGACATGAACTAACATTAGACATTAAACTAACATTAGACATTAACTAACATTAGACATTAAACTAACATTAGACATTAAACTAACATTAGACATTAACTAACATTAGACATTCAACTAACATTAGACATTAACTAACATTAGACATTAACTAACATTAGACATTAAACTAACATTAGACATTAAACTAACATTAGACATGAACTAACATTAGACATTAACTAACATTAGACATGAACTAACATTAGACATTAAACTAACATTAGACATGAACTAACATTAGACATGAACTAACATTAGACATGAACTAACATTAGACATTAACTAACATTAGACATGAACTAACATTAGACATTAAACTAACATTAGACATTAACTAACATTAGACATTAAACTAACATTAGACATTCAACTAACATTAGACATTAACTAACATTAGACATTAACTAACATTAGACATTAAACTAACATTAGACATTAAACTAACATTAGACATGAACTAACATTAGACATTAACTAAATTAGACATGAACTAACAAGGACATTAAACTAACATTAGACATTAACTAACATTAGACATTAAACTAACATTAGACATTCAACTAACATTAGACATTAACTAACATTAGACATAACTAACATTAGACATTAAACTAACATTAGACATTAAACTAACTTAGACATGAACTAACATTAGACATTAACTAACATTAGACATGAACTAACTTAGACATTAAACTAACATTAGACATTAACTAACATTAGACATTAAACTAACATTAGACATAAACTAACATTAGACATTAAACTAACATTAGACATAACTAACATTAGACATGAACTAACATTAGACATGAACTAACATTAGACATTAAACTAACATTAGACATTAACTAACATTAGACATTAAACTAACATTAGACATTAACTAACATTAGACATTAACTAACATTAGACATTAAACTAACATTAGACATTAAACTAACATTAGACATTAAACTAACATTAGACATTAACTAACATTAGACATTAAACTAACATTAGACATTAAACTAACATTAGACATTAACTAACATTAGACATTAAACTAACATTAGACATTAAACTAACATTAGACATTAAACTAACATTAGACATGAACTAACATTAGACATGAACTAACATTAGACATTAAACTAACATTAGACATTAACTAACATTAGACATTAAACTAACATTAGACATTAACTAACATTAGACATTAACTAACATTAGACATTAAACTAACATTAGACATTAAACTAACATTAGACATTAAACTAACATTAGACATTAACTAACATAGACATTAAACT
The DNA here is from genome assembly GCA_004119915.2 of Collichthys lucidus. NCBI lineage: Eukaryota > Metazoa > Chordata > Actinopteri > Sciaenidae > Collichthys > Collichthys lucidus. Next base: position 9,738 of record ML241009.1, read on the forward strand.
AACATTAGACATTAAACTAACATTAGACATTAAAACTAACATTAGACATTAAACTAACATTAGACATTAAACTAACATTAGACATTAAACTACATTAGACATTAAACTAACATAGACATTAAACTAACATTAGACATTAACTAACATTAGACATTAACTAACATTAGACATTAACTAACATTAGACATTAACTAACATTAGACATTAACTAACATTAGACATTAACTAACATTAGACATTAAACTACACATTAGACATTAACTAACATTAGACATTAAACTAACATTAGACATTAAACTAACATTAGACATTAACTAACATTAGACATTAACTAACATTAGACATTAACTAACATTAGACATTAACTAACATTAGACATTACTAACATTAGACATTAAAACTAACATTAGACATTAACTAACATTAGACATTAAACTAACATTAGACATTAACTAACATTAGACATTAACTAACATTAGACATTAAACTAACATTAGACATTAACTAACATTAGACATTAAACTAACATTAGACATTAAACTAACATTAGACTTAAAACTAACATTAGACATTAAACTAACATTAGACATTAACTAACATTAGACATTAAACTAACATTAGACATTAAACTAACATTAGACATTAAACTAACATTAGACATTAACTAACATTAGACATTAACTACCTTAGACATTAAACTAACATTAGACATTAACTAACATTAGACATTAAACTAACATTAGACATTAACTAACATTAGACATTAACTAACATTAGACATTAACTAACATTAGACATTAAACTAACATTAGACATTAAACTAACATTAGACATTAAACTAACATTAGACATTAAACTAACATTAGACATTAAACTAACATTAGACATTAACTAACATTAGACATGAACTAACATTAGACATGAACTAACATTAGACATGAACTAACATTAGACATGAACTAACATTAGACATTAAACTAACATTAGACATTAACTAACATTAGACATTAAACTAACATTAGACATTAACTAACATTAGACATTAACTAACATTAGACATGAACTAACATTAGACATGAACTAACATTAGACATTAAACTAACATTAGACATTAACTACATTAGACATTAAACTAACATTAGACATTAACTAACATTAGACATTAAACTAACATTGACATTAAACTAACATTAGACATTAACTAACATTAGACATTAACTAACATTAGACATTAACTAACATTAGACTTAACTAACATTAGACATAAACTAACATTTAGACCTTAACTAATTAGACATGAACTAACATTAGACATTAACTAACATTAGACATTAACTACATTAGACCTTAACTAACATTAGACATTAACTAACATTAGACATTAAACTAACATTAGACATTACTAACAT
>ML241010.1:0-24660 GCA_004119915.2 Collichthys lucidus
GAGTGATAATAAATTGCCGTCCGAAATGTGGTTCGTTGATTGAGTGACGTCGGGCGGCTGTTCTCGAAATTGGTTAAAGGCAGGCCTATTGGGACAGAAGTGCATCCGGGTGCATACATCCTTCCCTATCCTATCCACACACAACCCTAGGGTGTAACAATGGGAGTGTTTAGTAAAGGGGGTGGGATGCTTTTGGTTAGGAGATTCTAGCAGGGGATGCTCGGTGAAATTAGTCCATAACTGGAGAGTAGAGGCCCCATTTATCCGGACCACTTTTACAACTAGCAGCCTCTTCTGCCAGAGTCGTGCTCCTGAGTCCCACCCATATGACGACCTAGGCCAGGATGAGAAACCAGTAAGAGGTTTAATTTCATGTGAGACTTTACCCCATCCCCCAGCTGTATTGTACCCCGTGGTATCTATGTACCACGTGTAGCCTAACCACTCTGTGGCCCAATAACCCCCTAATGGAACATAACCCAAGGGAAACGAGAGTAGCGTTTCCTGTGTGTGTGGCCCATAACAAAAATACATTTCCTTGGTTGTCGCTTGGGGTTTGTCACATGGGTTTTGTACTTCTTTCATTTTATCTTTAGCACCTCTTGGCTGGTAATATCCCACTCTACGCTTTATTCGGCTATGGGTGTTGTGACTATTGTTAGTTTGTGATGTTGACTCCGGAACCAGGAACCATATTGAGGTCACAATAAGCAAGGATACAATGCTGAGCCACACTAGGAGTCTCTGTTCTCCATACATGGTGAAGGCTAGATATAAATGGTCACGGGTCAGTTACCTGCAGGAACCACTAGGCTGGATCTAGCTCATTGGAGCTTTCCACGATGATTTCTTCACTAGCTCACAGTACCAGACTTTCGTCTGTGCCCCAGGACCCAGCAGGCTTCCCCCGTCTGGTGTCCCATAAGCTGTCCTGTGAGTACTCTAGACCAGTGTTTCTCAAACTTTTTCAGACCAAGGACCACTTTGTCAAAAAAAAAATTTTCAGGGACCACCTGACCCCGTCTTCAGCCACCTATCCATCATTGTTTCCCATCCTCTCCGTGCCTTGTTTTAGTTAAAGTTCACAGCTTTTGCTGCTCTTTTCCTTGCTTTCTTTTCCTTACTTACTGACGTGACAGCGGAATGATTTTGTCTATAGGAGACGCCGTGGTTGCTTAGGCAACAATTTGGGCACTGCTAATTCAGATTTATCTTCATATATCCATTATACATATTTAAAAAAAATATTTGTCTGCATTTTTGTTCAGAGAACAAATTCGCTTTACACTTCAAAAATGTTAGGTAGGACTAGGGCTGATATGGCCTGTAACCAATATCTCGATATTTTTAAGCTATATCGCGGTACACGATATATATTTCGATATTTTTGTTGTTGTTGTTTTGTATTGTTTATTTCTAATAAATATTGTCATTATTTCCATGATAGCATTGTAATTGCTCAGAATCAACGTAGAACAGTAGATTTACACTTGCTGTGAGACACACCTCTTTTATAGCATTTTAACACTTGTCATATTTTTTATGAATTTTTAATACATTTCATGATGTAAATATGAGCTTTAAAGCTCAATAGCTTCCAGGTCCTGTGACCTATTGGCTCAAAATCAGTGTAGAACAGTCGAGCTACACCTGCTATACGACACACACTCTTTTTTATAGCATTTTAACACTTGTCATATTTTTTATGAATTTTTAATATATTTCATAATGTACATATGAGCATTGAAGCAGTGCAGAATCATACTTGGCATATGAGACACTTTTTTAAATCAAAATTTAACCATTCTTCATATTTTATAAATAAACGTTTAATACATTTAACACCCACGTTTTATTTTGAAAACCGAAATTGTCCACACGCTGCAGTAAGCTAGCGCTGACTTTCCAGTTTTTTAAAAGTGTTTGCCATAAAGTCGGCAATAAGGGCGCACTTGAAAATATTGGAGCAGCTGACGTGACCACGCGAAAACGAGAGACGTGACCGCAGCTGTTTTTCTTCAGAACCAAATCGTCCGTCTCCATCTTCAATTACCTCACCTCTTGGCTTCACCTCTCACTTGATACAGAAAGTACGCATGCGCGCAGGGGATGTTTCTGGGTGGGCGGGGCAGTGTGCTGCGTGCTGTGAGCAGCAGGAGTGAGTGACAGGCGAATCCCCGGAGAATTAAATGCAGACGGCTTAAAACATTTACGTGACAAGTACTCGATGGTCGCGATATAGTCATTTCATACATCTCACGTAGAACAAGCCGCGATATATCGAGTATCCCTAGGTAGGACTCCACAAACTTGTGTGGGAAATTCGAATATTTTAAGAGATACTCTCACGGACCACTTGAGGTCGCTCGCGGACCACTAGTGGTCCGCGGACCACACTTTGAGTAACACTGCTCTAGACTGTTTCACTAGATGATCCCTTAACTGCCTCTGTGACCAGTTTACAATGTGACAAGTGTATCCAGGTAGCTCGTTCACTTATCTTTACTGCTGTTGGCGTGGTCAGAAGCACTTGGAATGGGCCGTCCCATCGCGGGCTGTTCCACCTGGCTCTATGTATTGTCTTTACCAACACCCAGTCTCCAATTCGAATCCTAGTATTAGGGGACGATATAGGAGTATCAGGCATTTGGTTCTGTGTTTGTACATCATCAGTTTTCAACAGTTTTCTCATATAATCTGCTAATGTGTGTTCTTCGTCAGATTTCACCAGATCAGAGTTAAAGTGTGGCATAGGAAAACTTTGGCCATGTACTATTTCAAACGGTGTTAGTCCTTTATTTCCTCTGGTAACTCTCATCCACATTTTAACTAGTGACACACAATCATTCCACGGTCTGCCAGTCTCTGCCATTGTTTTTCGCAATCTTGTTTTAATAGTTCCATTTGTTCTTTCTACTAAACCTGCACTCTGTGGGTGATATGCGCAGTGATTTTTTAATGTTATGCCTAGTGTTTCTCCTGCTTCAGCTATGACGTCATTCACAAAATGAAGACCATTATCTGATCTGATAATTCTTGGTATACCATAAGTTGGAAAATAGTGGTTACATAGTTTTGTTGCTACTGTTATCGCGTCGTTTCTTTTTGTTGGGTAAATTTCCACCCAATTAGAGTAGACATCAATTATGACTAATGCATATTTTCCTTCTTTAGAGTCGCTTAACTCTATGAAATCCATATGTATAGTGTGAAACGGATGTGGTGGGTGTGGGAACTGTCCTCTTTTTGGTCTACACTGTCCCTGTGAGTTGTTTTTTAAACATATCATACATTTAGATATGAACATTTTTGCTGAATTTTCAAAATTTATAGTATAATAGTTTCTGTTTACTAATGTTACCATCCCTCCTGTTGAGACATGGGTCTTCCCATGACTCACTAAACATGCCGCCTGGTGCAATGCTTTAGGTAGGATGGGTTTATTGTCAACATAGTAGATATCATTCACTAATGTTGCTCCTTTTTTATGCCAAGTTTTTTGTTCATTTACAGGTGCCGGTTTTTGATAGTCCTTCAGGATTTCGTCATCAATCTCTGTGACTTGTGATGCTAATACATTAACATCCGTCGTAGTTTTAGATAGGGCTGCTGCTTTAGCTGCTAGGTCTGCTAAGTTATTTCCTTTTGTTACTTCTGAGTCGTCATTTTGATGTGCACGACATTTACATAAGGATAGCGATGTAACATAGTCACACCCTGTTTTTCTTTATTTGGTCCCTTGTCTCTTTAACTACTCTCCTGTCATTTCAGGTCCCATCTTCCCTGATCAGCTCATTCCCCTCACCTGGTTTTCCCCGCCCATCTCCACACCTGCAGCCCATTTTCTCATTAGCCCCTCAGTGTGTATATATACTAGTCCAGTTTCATTTCATCCCTGCCAGAGTGTCTTGTTTTGTTTCGCCAAGTTCTCCAGCAATTCCTGTTTTTTGACTACCTGTTCTGATCCTGTTCTTGCCTGTTTTGGATTCCTGCCTGCCCCCTGTCGGATTTGTTTGCCTGTCTTCTGATCTCCTGGTTTTGACCCTGCCTGTTTCTGGACTTAGTAAACTGATCTTCCCTCGAACTTGTCTGCTTCAGTGTCGTGCTTTTGGGTTCTCCTTGCCAGTATCAGCACCCGTGACAAGCGATGTTGGTAGTTTAACAGCTTCTAGTAGCTCCATCATCTTGGCGCTATGTGTTAATGGTTTGCCGTTTGCTGAGGTCATGCCTCTCTTTGCCCATACACGGGCATAGTGGTGTACCGAGTCAAACACATACTGGCTATCTGTCCATATGCACACTGCTTTCCCTGCCATTAGCTTACATGCTCGTGTTACTGCATGTAGTTCTGCTGTTTGTGCAGAAAATGAGGGTGGCAGTGCACCAGATTCCAGTGTGCATATGGAAGATGTTATAGCATAGCCTACTTTATTTCGTCCGGTATTATCTTTGCTCGCAGAGCCATCTACAAAAACATGTGTTTGTTCTGGTTTTGGTGTGGTGTAAATGTCAACGCGAGGTTTTGTTTCCTCCTCCACCCTAGCTTTGCAATCATGCGGTTTTCCATCAGCAGCTGTGGCTAAGAGGCACGGGAGCGAAACCTTTGAATGTTGAGAGAACGATATGTGTTGTTGTGACATGAGTGTTGCTATTAATCCTAATAGTCTTGTGTTTGTCACAAATGGCAGTGGCGTTTGTAATAAGATAAGTGGTATATTACAGGTGGTCATTATTTGTAACGGGTGGGTGAGCACCACTTCTGCACTCTGTTCCACCGCCTCAGCAGCTGCCATTATTAGCTGTACACACGATGGTTGACCACTGGCTACTGGATCTAGTCTTTTAGAGTAGAATGCCAGAGGTTTGTGTCTGTCACCATGCTTCTGGGTCAGTGCTGCACTCATGAACCCTGAATTAGACGTGACCATTAAACAAAATGGGGCATCATAATCGGGCGTGTGTAGCATGGCTTGTGTTTGCAAAGCATCTTTTAATGCAGTAAATGCTTGCTCCTGCTCCGGTGTCCATTCTATTCGGTCTTTCATTGCCATTTGTTTTCCGTGTATTGCATTTTGTAGCGGCTGCACTAATGTTGCAAAACCTGAAATCCATGTTCTGCAGTAGTTACATAGTCCTAGAAAGGACATCATTTGTCTTTTTGTTTCAGGTCTTGGTGTTTGAGCTATGGCTAGCTGTCTTTTGTTATCTAGTCTTCGTCCTCCAGGGGTGAGGATATGACCTAGATACTTCACGCGCTGAGTACAAAGCTGTACTTTCCCCTGCGTCACTTTGTGGCCTTCACATTGCAAATGTTTCAGCACTGTTATTGTGTTACTCATGCAGGAGGCCTTGTCATGTCCAGTTACTAATATGTCATCAACATAAAGCAAATATTTACCATTATCTAGTGCTGGACATTTTTGCATTGAGTTTTCTAGTGCTTGTGAGTAGATTGTTGGACTATTAGTGAAGCCCTGTGGCAGTCTGGTATAAGTATAGGTTTTGTTTCCATACTTAAATGCAAATAGGCCTTGTGAGTCTTTATGTATGGGTATTGAGAAAAAGGCGTTTGATAAGTCTATAACCGAGAACCATTGTTCTTTCGCAGTTATATTACTGAGTAAAGTATGTGGATTTGCTACTTCAACTGTGTCGTGTTTTACCATGTCATTTACTTTTCTCAGGTCTTGTATCATTCTCCAACCTGATGTCGCTTTTCTTACAGGAAAAATTGGAGTTAAGCATTTAGGAGCGGTTGTTTCAACTGATATCCCTGCTTTTAGCATGTCTGTTATCACAGGTTTAATGCCTTCTTCTGCTTTCTTTGATATGGGATATTGTCGCACTCGTGGATAATTTTGATGCCTTAAGTCTATTTCCAACGGTGGGTAGTCTTTAACTAGGCCTACGTTGGTGGGTCCCTGTGACCACAGGCTTGTGGGGACCCCTTCTAGGAGTTTTTGGTCTTTTTCTGATAGGGTAAGTATGTAGCTGTCTTCTGGTCACTCTACATCGAGGTGGGTGGCTGGCGTCACTGTTGTATAAGAGTTAAGGAGGAACCGTCGTATACCAGTATGTCTACCTGTCTGCCACCCACCGGGGTCGGTTCCTGTGTACGTATCTTTGTTACCTTGTTGCACGACGCGGCTCATTTCCTTCCAACTATATTTGTCACTTGTCAACGATATGTGAGGGTTTTGGTTACGGTTAACCACTTGTTGTCTCGAGTTGAGTATGACGGACACACATGACTGTCCCGTTGGGGACACCAGCATGTGTTGCATACAAACATTTCCTTTAACAAGAAATTTGTGCACCATTTCATCATAGGGCGGATCGGGCCCTGGTTCTTGTTTATACCGTAGTGTACAGTGCAGTTCCTCTTTTGTCATAACTTTAAGTTTTCGTGTGTCTAGTTGCATGTCTTGAAGTTGAGTTTTTGCCATTATTATGAGCGACTCTGCCTCTGATTGATCAGTGAGATCTAAAGTCCAATAATAGTTTGGTTCTTTTACGCCTTGGACAACATGACAATGTTCTTCACTTAGTATTTCTGTTTTCATTTCTCCATCTGCGGTTGGATAGACGTAGTGCTGCCATTACGTCTCGGCCTAATAGGTTTACAGGGCAACTTGGGTCGATTAGAATCGGCTTTTTTGGTTTGATTTCCTGATTCTGCGTCTGTTATAACTACAGGTTTTGTAAATCTTAACGATGTAACATGTCCTGAGGCTGATTTTACCCAAACTGTCTTAGAGGATGTTTAACAGTTTGGAAATGGTTTTGTTAGCACAGTTGAGCAGGCGCCGGTGTCACACAGACAGTCATATTCTCGTCCATTAAAGCTTATTCTCCTAGTTGGAGCTGACTTATTTTGTTGTGATTTTAGCAGTACTTCTATATTTATGTGAACCTTGTCATCTTCGGAGGGCTCATTTTTTTCTGACAGCATGTCCGTATTTTTTGGTTGTCCTGTCTGTGTGTGCTCAACTTCAGTTTCACTGACTAGTCATGCGTCATCTCGTTGTGAATCATTGAATTTGCAATCTCTTGCCAGATGTCCTGGTCTATGACATTTATAGCAGTTGTTTTCGCGCATCTTTCTCCTTCTGGGTCTCACGATGGTTATCACGGTTCTGCTGATATCTTCCACCTCCTCTGCCCCTGCCTTTACCTTTATCTCTGTTTTGTCCTCCTCATCTCCCCCCGTATGCTCTGCCCTGATAAGCAGCTGTAACTGTTCCTGCTGCTTCATCTACTGTGAAGGTCGCGCGCTTGTTTTTTTCCTTGATAACGCTGTCTGCGTGCATTGCCTGAGCTACGGATCCAGTATTCTTGTGGACCCATTTTTAATTGCTGTTGGTAGGGGCTATTTACGTCGATCTTGGGTTGAATGCCAGAGTTAGCCTGGAACACTACTTCCAGTCGGTACCTGTAGTCAGCAGGACTTTCGTCCTCCTTTTGTTGTGTTTCACCTATTTTTGAGTAGTCCACTCGTGGGGGCCACATCGCTCGTACACGGTCATATAGGGCATTCAGTGCTAGTTGTAAGTCGTTGTCACCGTTAGGTCTTGGGCCTCCGTTTGCGTCTGACCCGTTGAAGTCTCCTGATACTCTACACCAGTCATTTTTTAACACATCTCTCAGACAGTCGTATATTTCGTGTCCGTTCAGCATGTAGCTGTCACATACACCGCGCATTTCTCTGATAAACTCTTCAGCACTTCCACCTTGAGCGCTAGGACGCACTATATCAGAGGTGGCTTTTTTTCTGTCATGTGCACTCCACGGGCGATAGACCAGCATGGTGGGGTTCGGGTCCAACTGCCTTTCCTCACCCATGGCTTGCCCATAACGCGGGTTAGCCACCTGTACTAGTGGATACATATCTCTATGACCATGTTTGGATGTGCCATTTTCATTGTCACTGGCGTCATCACTACCATGGTCACTATTATTCAGACCTGGTCTGAATCTTTCTTCATGGTTAGTCAGCATCTTTACAGGATACACGCCTTTTTTAGCTGGTTTTGTGGAATATGGAGGAGGGTCATATTTTGTGCTGGTCGACCATGAATTGCGATGCTTCGCCTTCTTTTCCTCTTCCACGCATCTTTTCTTTTCCTCTAATTCATCTCTTCTTTGTTTAGTGAGTTGTTTTTTTCGTTCTCCTTCAGTTCTTAGTGAGTCAGCCTTGTGGATATGTGTGTGTGTGTGTCAAGGTGTGTGTGTGTGTGAGAGGCCGCAGCTGCACCTCCTCCCTCTTCCTCTTCTCTCACTCCTAAATTCTTTCTGCGACCTTGAGTCTCATCGTCTGATTTCACATCAACACGTTTTTTTTGTTGTGCCTTTTGCAGTTTTTTCTGCTCTCTTGTATTCCTTTCTCCATCTCTACGTTTACTTTCTTTTAACCACTCGTCACTTATTCGGTATTCTTTTCTTTTCTTTTCTTTCTTTCTTCCCAAACATTTGTTAATGTCCACTTTTAGATCGACTTGCAACTTTAACAGTTCGCTCGTTTGAAACTTTCCCTCAAATCCATATTTCTTTTTCCATTTTAACACAACTTTCCCACTTCCTGGGAACTTGTGTTCCATCCACCTACTGTCCTCCGTATGCTCCACACTGTTTTTGTTCCCCATTACAACCCTTTTTCCCAGACGTACAACTTTATATTTTCGTACTAGTACCACACTTTTTAGGTATACATATATAACTATTCCTGTTTGTGGAAAAGTTTCTCACACATGAAGTGACAGGAGTGAAGTTCCTCTCCCAAGCTTCTACATCGACTAATACGATGCGGGGAAAGCTTACTCAAGTCACCGTGTGTACGTGGATTTTCCACAAATAAAATAACAACAGAGTAGAGAGGGAAATCCTAGTCCCTTTTAATCACTCTTACTCTTTCATTCACACTTTCTCATACACACTAAGGGTCCATACGTTCACCCTTCCTGAATCACTGACTGGATTCACGGGAGATTCAGTATCTCGATCTCTACCGATTTTGGCCAATTGACTTTCTGTTACGGTCAAAGTCTTAACACCAATCACTCCCTTTATGTGTCTGATACTCACCTCCGGACTCTCTGTAGTTCGGATGATTGAACAGGGATCCCCGGAGATCCGGTTCTAACCCTGGCCCGAATCCGAATTCACGGTCCGGGACTTATCAGTCACCTGGTGACTGGCCGTCGACGGTCTGCAGGTCGGAGAGCTCCTCGTCAGGTTCCCTGATCAACCATCCGGCTCGAAGGACCAAGAATTATGTGAGGAGTTTACCAACTTACTCGACACCTGTGAGAGACCAGAACAAATGAGAGTCAGACACGAGAGCTTTACTTTGTACAAAGGGCACCCTGCCACTGCAACATCTAAGCTACAGATAGCAGAGAGGCGCAGAGCAGTTCCTTGTTCCTTTATTTATAGAAGTTTACATGACATGTGACTGGACAGGGGCAGTCCCTGTTCCAGTAAAATAAAACATTTGATTCATCATGAGTACAGTGTAGTAAGATGAGTACAGTGTAGTAAGACTACTGATGCTGGGACATGTGACATTCTTTTAGCCTTCTAACAGGTCTCTAACACAGAATGAGAACTAAAAGTAAAATAAGTGGCCTAAACATATCTATAAAAGGAGCAGAATTCTAAATTATGTTTCTGCAGGCTGAAACTAAACAGATAGTGGAGTAAAATCCTGTTTGTGTTATTTTACATGCTTGTAAAATCTGTAAAAAAGAAAAACTTAATCCTGAAGTATGCTCTGTGTGTGGGCGTGCATACATGTTCCCGTGAAACAGAAAAATAAGAAAAAAATAATCTTATCTCTAAATAATTCCCTTACAGTACAGATCTAAATATCAAACACAGCTCCCAATAAAATGACATAAAGATGAACAGTTCTAAACGTTGCCTAACCTGCCATCATTGTGTGGTGTTTGCTGCCATCTGCTGGGCAAAACCTGCAACAATCTCATTCTGAATCCCTAGATTCACTTCAATTCAATTTTATTTATATCGTGCCATATCATAACAAACGTTATCTAATGACACTTTTCATACAGAGCAGGTCTAGACTCTTTATAATCAGTTCCTGAAATCACATTTTAAACATCTTTGCCCAGTGAAGTGAATTATATGCAGTGCCTTGTATTTTCCAAATTGTAGGATGTAGGATTTTTGTTGTTTGGAGATTTGCTTTTTTGTCCTTGTTTATGATACAGTCTGATAATATAAATATTTGTTCATGTTTTTTTCTAGGTATTCTCAAAGAAGTCACTGAGTCCAGCTCAGATGTTTGCTGTGGTGGTCAGGGTTAGGGTTAGGAGTGAGTGGTGTAGAGAAGACCGGCGACAGCCGGTCTTTATATGCACTGGCCAGACATGCGCTCCGCCCTCGGCCATCAGATGTGTCACCAGACCCTCCCCCTGTGGTTTTCAGACCTTACGAACCCGTAATCCTCATATCGCAAGGCCTGTTTGCCTTTGCGATTCAAAAAATTAACACTCACTGTGTTTTGCTTTATTTAGCTTTTTCTCATTGTTTAGGCTTTATTTTATTTATTTACTCTGCCTTGTTGCAACGGTTTCGGATCTACTTGTCCTTCATCAGGCTAGACAGAGTACATGGTTTCCTTTATTTAGGTTTAATCTTTTTTTTCCTTTTTTCAGGCTTCAGGTAAGTGTATATGGTTTATTTTAAATGGGCACCCCCCTCTATTTTCCTTCCTTTTCATTTAAGTTTCTTTTATGGGCACCCCCCTCATTCTTCCTTCCATGTTTTAGGGTTAGGGTTAGGGTCAGAGGTCAGGGCCAGGCTTTCATACCGACAGCCTCGGGAGGAGACACAGACGGCGCTGGCAGGTTAGGAGTGAGTGGTGTAGAGAAGACCGGCAGCAGTCGGTCTTTATATGCACTGGCCAGACATGCGCTCCGCCCTCGGCCATCAGATGTGTCACCAGACCCCCCCCCTTTTTTTAGGGTTAGGGTTAGGACATGGAGAGTGGATGATGTCTCTATGCATGGGCCATCCTGTTCTGGTTCAGGTGAGTTCTATTTTAGATTGAGACCTTTTGGAAAAATTGTGCCTAATTTTTTGATCCATTCTCTCTCAGCTCGGGTTCTCTGTGTATTGTCCCAATTTGGATCCCTCTGGAGGACTGTGGCTCGGACAGACGACCATCCATGGGAGACAAAATGGCTGACAAGGGGTGTGTGTGTCTCTCTCCGCGTACTGATGTTATATCTGTGTTGGGTGAAGCGCTGGAGGAGCGTGTTTTTGGTCTCCCCGACGTATTGCAGTCCGCAGGTCTGACACTCAATCAGGTAAACACAGTTTTTAGAATGGGGATTTCCCCGGGTCATAGTCTTAAAGACTGTTTTGTTTACATGGCTGCGTATCCAGGTAAGGTGTTTGAAAAATTGCCCCTGGCCTCTGGGCTTAGAGCTGGTCAGTGGTTTGATTTTAGCTTTGACCAGGTGGTCTTGGAGATTTTTATTTTTTCTAAAAGCTGCTATAATTTTGTATTTTTTCAGGTGTTCCAAATTAGTAATTTTGTTATTAAAATTGTCTTTTATTTTCCTGATTAATTGTATTGCAGGTCTGGAATACGTGGTGACGAAAGGGAGGAGCTCCCCCGTCTCTGTCGGCCGTGGCTCCAGGAAGGTTTTGAGGGCCTCCCTTCTAAAGGAGCGCGCGTAGCCCCTGGTGGCTAACGCTCTGAAGAGTGTTTTCGTGGCCATCATGAAATCGCTCTTGTGATTCCTGTGGAATCGTAATAATTGTGATTTTTAATAATCCTTTGTAGGTATGTTTTGGATGGTGGCTGGTTTTATGGAGCAGAGCATGGGTGTCTGTTTCTTTAAAAAAAACTTTGATGTCTAATTTGTTGTTTTGTTGAAAATTTGTCCCCTTGTAGGTGGTGGTATCCAGGAAGTCGACTGACGTGATGCTGGTGGTGGATTTCAGTTTGATGGACGGGTTATGATTATTCACGGTAAGTAAAAACTGTTCAAATTCCTCCATAGAATGGGACCAGACCCCCCAGATGTCATCCAAATACCTATAATAATGTGTGGGTTTCTGTTTGCAGGATGCCAGGGCAGATGTCTCCCACTCCGCCATAAAGATGTTTGCGTGTGCCGGTGCAAATTTCTTTCCCATGGCAGTGCCTTTAATTTGCAGATAGAAATTACTGTCGAATTCAAAATCATTTCTTCTGAGATTAATTTCTAATAACTGCAAAATTTCTTTGTCTGGCCTGTTCTTATCTGGATATTTAATAAAAATATTTTGAATGCCTTCGTCTATATCAATATTTGTATACAAACTGTCTATATCTAATGTAAACAGAATGCTTGGCTCTGGTTTTGGATGGATGAAAATAGTTTTCAAAATAATTAAAATCTGCTTTGATTAAATCTGTGACTTCTGGTGGTAATCTTGATAAGGGAGGGCTCCATTCAGATTTGTGGGTGAAGGGGATGAGAGGCCTGACCTTTTTATTTTGACAATATACATTGAGTTTGATTCTCCTATGATATTGCTGTAGATCCCATCTGCTCTGCTCCAGCATGTTCCTCTGGCTCCCTCTGCTGGGGACGAAGGAGAGGCCTCTATTCAGCAGTGTGGGTTGGGGCTGAGTAAGTTTAAATTTTTGTGCTAAAACCATGACATTTTTCGACCCCTCCTGATCATGCAGGCTTACAAGGACATGAATTTTACATAACCCATCCAGTATTCAAACATGTGTTTGGCTGTGGTTTTGGTCCAGTGTATTTTGTCTTGTGTCGTAGCAAATAATTTGGATTGTATCTTTGGGATGCAACAGCAGTGTTTCTGGATCAGCCCATTCAAGTGTGCCAGGCAAGACTGCTCTTCCAGAGGTAAGGCATCTGAAAAATTAATTAAAGGGATCCAGACCTCAGCTGACGGGAATTTAGCCTCAGCAGCCTGCATTGTGGCTACACTCAAAAAAAGCAAACTGGGTGTCTGTTACCTTAACCTAAATCCAGTATGTAGCTTATATTATATAAAATCATGTATAGAGTTGAACATTTCTAAATTATGTAGTTTTAACAAAAGATACAACAATTTAAATTTACTAGACTGATTTATGTTAACACAACATAATTCTAATGGATTAAGACTGCAAATCACTTCTGTTTACAACTCCGGAGCAGTAGGTGGCAGTAATGAGCAAATTCCTAATCAGTAATGCCCCTCTTTAATCATGGTCAAAGGTGTGTTTCTGGCGCGCGAAGAGGAGCAGACATTTTGAGATGAGACGGCACGTGTGGAAGAAGGTAAGCTTAATCCTTTATCTTCAATTGAAAAGAAGGTAATAAAAGTGCAGAATTGTTATCGACAGTTAGTTATTGCCGCCTTTTGCATTTTGAATGACTTTTTTTTTGTTCTGCGTGTTTTATTATAGTGCATATGTCCGACTGTCGCCATGTGCAAGCTTGCAAACTAAGGTGAGCAGGTTGACGGCGTTGGCAGACTCATTTACAAAACCGCTCAAACCAATATGGGGATAATTTTGTCTCAAAAAGATTTGAATGCGTACAATATGATTTGAATGCGTACAATATGATTTGAATACATATGCATACATTTATAAATATCCAAATACAAAATACAAATATAAAAATGTGACATACAAATAAATAAACGAATTTGTATAAATAAATGTGGATTTGTAAATATATTTTCGAGATTTGAAAATAAATGTCCTTGACTTTGTGTGTGGAGTCAGCATTTGTGGATCCATTTTTTGCTTTTGTGGATCCATTTTTTGCTTTTCTCGCGATGACTTAATTTTGAGACATTCCTACCGCTCACCCGATTCACAAATAAATGCCACCAGATTTGAATACAAATAGCGGTACACCCTTCACCGAACATCCAGCAGATGGCAGTGTTGTGCAACGGTGCAGACCAAGGTACTTTTTATTATTCTGTTTCTAGACATAATGGAGAGAAGCTGAAACCAGAAACGAGTGTTTTTTTTAAATATATTTACTAATCCACATTATTTTATCAAAAACGAAAATTCGGCTCAATTTCTCGTTTTCTGTTCCAATCACCAAAAACAAAATTTCCACTACCATATTCCGTTTTAGTGGTGGGCGGGGCTCGTACGCTTCTTTGCCCGGTACTCTTCAAAATAAAAGTTCTTCCGTTTGACAAAGTCATTTCTTTATTAAAGAGTGACCAAACGTCCTCTTTTGGCCGGACATTTTTACGTCCTGTCTGGGGCTCCTGAGGATTTTTTTCTTTATAGGTTCATGAAAATGTCCGGTTTTCAATTGACTGACGCTTTGCACAGACTGTCCTGTGTGTGGACCTGCGACGTGCACACTGGCTCAATTCGTGGCATCGGCATCTAAATGCCACTACTAAATACCACTATCTGAGGCACATGCCGCTAACCTGTAGAGGCAGATGCGTTTTTTCGTTTTTTATCAAAAACGAAAAAAACACTCGTTTCTGGTTTCAGCTTCTCTCCATTATGTCCAGAAACAGAATAATAAAAAGTACCTTGGTCTGCACCGTTGCACAACACTGCCATCTGCTGGATATTCGGTGAAGGGTGTACCGCTATTTGTATTCAAATCTGGTGGCATTTATTTGTGAATCGGGTGAGCGGTAGGAATGTCTCAAAATTAAGTCATCGCGAGAAAAGCAAAAAATGGATCCACAAATGCTGACTCCACACACAAAGTCAAGGACATTTATTTTCAAATCTCGAAAATATATTTACAAATCCACATTTATTTATACAAATTCGTTTATTTATTTGTATGTCACATTTTTACATTTGTATTTTGTATTTGGATATTTATAAATGTATGCATATGTATTCAAATCATATTGTACGCATTCAAATCATATTGTACGCATTCAAATCTTTGAGACAAAATTATCCCCATAAACCAAACGCAGTTTTTAAAACGTTTTAAAAATAATAACGGTAAAGTTAAAAATCCCCCAAGTAGCGTCTTGCTTTCGCCTGGAGTCCGACAAAAAGTCGACACTAACTCCACCTTTGGCGAGCAGCAAGTGTTTGTTTTTTTTCGGCTGCCGCCGTGGCAGGATTTCTCTGTTAACTCGACGTAAATCTCCTCGGGCTGGACCACTGCTCTGGTGCATCTAGGTTTCTGAGAGTGTAAACACAGCAGTTCGTTGCGCTACGGAGCTCTCCACAGTCTGGTGTTATTCACGTTATTGAGGAGGGAGAGGACGTGTGCTACCGTGAGTGTAAAAGTACTGTTGCACTGTTTGTGTGCATTAACGTTAGCTCGTAGCCTGGTGTAGCCACCACCAACCTCCAAGGCACACTTATCAGGTGTTTGTCGTGACATGCAGCTTTGCTATGGATTTTTACAGTATCTCTCGATCGCACCGCGGCACATTCACGCACTTGTAGTTTTCAGTCAAATCAGTCCCTCCACAAACACAAAGGCGCATATTTAATGTACTTGTCCACTGGAAATAATAGAACCAGTCATACATTGGATTAACTATTGTTTTAGCTCTCTAATATGATGTACGTTAAAGTTATTGTGCTTCTCCCTCACCCTGTCTCTCTTTTCTCTCTCAATTCGTCACAGAAATTTGCTAACTACCGGAGGGAGCTCAAGCGGCTTGGATGTCCAGGTTGAACTGAATTCCCTGACAAATAAACCTGCAGACAAATGCAGTCCTGCTTATGGTGTGAAGAAGCCCAGAAGAGCAGAAGTAAATTACTGCCCCACCTACCCATCTGGTGAATCTGCAGAGACACTTGAAAAAATAAGAGAGACCCTGCTTTTAGCAGTAAAGAAAAGAAACTATCAGGACACAGTGGCGGCCATGATGGAGAAGACCTTTGCACACAGAAGGTAAGAGGTTATTCGTGATGCACCCTTGATTGCTGATTTCAAAACCAAATGGCCGGCTCTCTTCTGTGTACGTGAGGTGGGTGAATAAATACAGAGCACTCATGATTTAGTGTAAGCCAAACAAGTAACTTGTAAGGTGGTTGAAGACTTGATGATGATGGTTCAATTAGTTGAACTCTGTAAGTCCCTTTGGATAAAGGCGTCTGCTAAATGTAATGTAATAGTTGGTCAATTCAATAAAATTCAGTGTTGTGTACCCTTTTTTTCCTTCTCTCATTTAAGCTAACTGCTGAATTCAAGGGGATTACAACCGTCAGTTTGCTGCCAAAGTTCTTCTCCCAACTGGATGTTCTATCTTCAAACCTGATGAAGGTGTTTTCCAAGAAAGGGGGCGGTCAAGGAAGAAAGATCAAGAGCATCATGATACCCATCACCCAGGTATGAGGATAAAAAAAAGAAACTGAACAGCCATAATATTTATGTCATGCTTGACATTTTAAGGAAAAATGTAAGAGGGATGAAGGTAAATAAAACTAGATGGAGAGGGGGTAATGTACTTGATTGAAGAATGATTTGATAAAATACGAACGTTGGGCACATTTGACAATGTCCACTGATATTACAATGGTAGTTACCGTTTACTGGGACTACATGAATAAGTGTCTTGCTTGGAAATAAAACCAAACCACCCAAGGATAATGTAAGTTCACATATCATAAAAATATCAATTAAGTTTTTAAATTAAAAAAAAAAAGTTAATTTCAGTGTTTGTTCAATGTTTTAAATCTTTTCTACCTGTTTTTAAAATAGCTTTTTGTTGTCTCTTTTTTATTGTCCTACACACTCAGACCGATGCCATTGATGTCAGAAGAGAGTACATCATCAAAGCCCTGTGTGTCTACTTAAATGAAGAGCCAGAGAACCTCGTGAAAGAATACATGGTGTGTAATTTTGTTTTTATTCTCCAGTCCCTATTCTGACATCTGTAAACAACCCAGTTACACACTTGACTCTCCTGTTGTCCTCTGGGGTGAAACTGACCCAATCTGTTTTGGCTGGTCCTTCCTTCTTCTCTTCCTCAAATCTTTCTGTCCCTCCATCCCTCCTGTCTCTAATTTTCTTCCTCCTGTCCCTCCTTCCCTCCCTCCCTCTCCTTCCTCTCTCCTTTCCTTGATTCTATTTCTCCTTTCCTCCATCCTTCTTTCCTTCCTTCCTTTCTTGACCCAATCAGTTCCCCTCCTCCACCTTTCGCTCTTTCTTCCTTCTTTCCATCCTTCCTTCCTCCCTTCTTGTTTGTTCCAGGACAAAAGGAGGGTTAAGAAAAGACAATGTAATACTAGAATCTTTCATATAAGATAAGTGACAGCTGCTTTACAGAAATTTGTGTTTAAAAAATGGGACTACTGTAACATTTTGACATGCATATCCTCTATTTCCCCCCTTTCTTCTGTGAAGAACACAGATGGTGAAAGCAGTGAAGCTGCGATGACGAAGACTACATTTGGAATCTTTGTCATTCGCAAAGAAGGTGCAGAGCCAAAAGAAGGACCGGAAGATGTAGGTATCATTCTGGAGGGTGTGCAAGTTCTGGATGAGCTTGGAAACGTACCACTTGCCGTGGGAATGTTGTTCGCACATGTATACGCGCTCAACCTCAGCTATCCACCAGAGCTGCGATACACCTTCGAAGCTTTGCAGAAGCTTATCATGGACACTGAAAAACTGAAAAACACTGAAAACACTACTTGCACGTTAGTCATCCTCATTAGAGTAAACTACTGTTCAGGTAGCAGTTACTCTATTTGAAGCCATTCAGGCATTTACCTTCAAATATGATAAGCTGTTGTTAATATGTTTTGATACTTTAAACTGTTGATATTTGGAGGTTAGAGTAGAATAATGTTTAGAAGTGTTTCTTTAAACAAGGTAAGAAAAAAAGTGTTGTCAAACAACAAAGTTTTCTTTTGAAACTTGAGATAAAGCACAATGCTGTATTTAAATATTTTTTTCTTTGCACACAGTTGCCAGGACCGTATTCTGCATATAGCTTTATAACCAGCTTTGATTTGTTTTTTGGTCATCAGAAAGCTCCAAATACCTAATACTGGTTGTTTAAGTGGTTTACATTCGAAATTTGTCTGTGAATAGGAATGTATGTTGCAGTGTGATTTCTCTAACTTGAGCCACTTCATGGCTACCTAGAATCCAGTCTTAACAAATTTTTATAGACCTGTTTGACTGATATAAATACATTATAGGTTGTTTCATATGAGATGTTAACTGGGGGCAAGCTTGACAGTGTACTCCAATTTCCTAACTCAGCAGTCACAATTTGTCCTTCCTTGTCCGTCTGTCTGTTGAAATTTCATGCTGCGTGTTTTGTATTTTCACAGCAACATGTTTTCAGCCAATTGCTTGAAATAAGTTTTGCCATTTCTGGTAAAGTGTTATTCCAACAAATCCAGTTTGCTTCGTGTTTTTCTTTTCCAAAACTTGACACCAGCTTGGGGAATATAGGTTGACATTTGTATAAATTGTGGAATATAAAAATACTGTTAAATTATTTATTTTATTAATAATTATGCTTATGGTTTTGTTGACTCAGCACAATGAATGTAACTGTATTTAAAATAATGGTTGCAACTACCCATTTAAATTAAGTAACTCGTAATTATATCATACTAGTTTAAATGGCCCAACAAAAATGTTAGTATGTAACATTTACCCTTGCAAATCTAGTTGGACATAATCCTAGTAATTAAGTCATAGTAACACAAATGCATCATGTTGATCCAACATATTTATATTTAGGTCACTCTACAAAATAGTTTCTGGCTAAATTAAAGCATTTTGTTTAGGTGGAAATTATTTCCATAATTTTATTACGTTCTGCGAATAAATAATTTTTTTGAGTGTAATAGCTGCTGGCTAAGTTTTGTTTTTGGTGTAGTGTTTTTGTCATTTATCCCGAATGACAAAATAATTTTTTCCACAGGGGTGGAGGTGGTACTTTTGTCAATCAGCGCCTTTGCATGTTCTAATGTGGCTCCTGGGTAGCTCTCGATTTGAACGTGTCGGCTTTGAAAGGGGGGCATTTTGGCCAAATTAGAGTCCCCTATGATAACCCACTGTTTCCGTATGCTAAGGCCCCAATCCTCCATTTTATTGTTTGTGTTTATGTGTCTTGTAGGTCTCCTGATAGTAGGATCTGGCGTGGTGGGCTGTGCTATGGCCCGTTTAGGCCGTAGTGAGAGCCTCATTTGTGTTGCTCTTCTAAGGCTTCTCATCTTTGCTGGAGTGGCCTGGGTGGGAGGGGTGATCTCAGGGCTTTTTGGAGGGGGATCCAGGCTCTCCTCAGATGAGAGACACGTGATGGAATCGGATATGTGGGCCACCGCCAGGTTTGACGGAGCGGCTGTCAGTGCGGACCCAGTCGCCAACGTGGAATCAGCCGGGTGAAGCGCTGGAGGAGCGTGTTTTTGGTCTCCCCGACGTATTGCAGTCCGCAGGTCTGACACTCAATCAGGTAAACACAGTTTTTAGAATGGGGATTTCCCCGGGTCATAGTCTTAAAGACTGTTTTGTTTACATGGCTGCGTATCCAGGTAAGGTGTTTGAAAAATTGCCCCTGGCCTCTGGGCTTAGAGCTGGTCAGTGGTTTGATTTTAGCTTTGACCAGGTGGTCTTGGAGATTTTTATTTTTTCTAAAAGCTGCTATAATTTTGTATTTTTTCAGGTGTTCCAAATTAGTAATTTTGTTATTAAAATTGTCTTTTATTTTCCTGATTAATTGTATTGCAGGTCTGGAATACGTGGTGACGAAAGGGAGGAGCTCCCCCGTCTCTGTCGGCCGTGGCTCCAGGAAGGTTTTGAGGGCCTCCCTTCTAAAGGAGCGCGCGTAGCCCCTGGTGGCTAACGCTCTGAAGAGTGTTTTCATGGCCATCATGAAATCGCTCTTGTGAGTGCAAATCCTGTGGAATCGTAATAATTGTGATTTTTAATAATCCTTTGTAGGTATGTTTTGGATGGTGGCTGGTTTTATGGAGCAGAGCATGGGTGTCTGTTTCTTTAAAAAAAACTTTGATGTCTAATTTGATGTTTCGTTGAAAATTTGTCCCCTTGTAGGTGGTGGTATCCAGGAAGTCGACTGACGTGATGCTGGTGGTGGATTTCAGTTTGATGGACGGGTTATGATTATTCACGGTAAGTAAAAACTGTTCAAATTCCTCCATAGAATGGGGCCAGACCCCCCAAGTGTCATCCAAATACCTATAATAATGTGTGGGTTTCTGTTTGCAGGATGCCAGGGCAGATGTCTCCCACTCCGCCATAAAGATGTTTGCGTGTGCCGGTGCAAATTTCTTTCCCATGGCAGTGCCTTTTAATTTGCAGATAGAAATTACTGTCGAATTCAAAATCATTTCTTCTGAGATTAATTTCTAATAACTGCAAAATTTCTTTGTCTGGCCTGTTATCTGGATATTTAATAAAAATATTTTTTAAAGCTTGAATGCCTTCGTCTATATCAATATTTGTATACAAACTGTCTATATCTAATGTAAACAGAATGCTTGGCTCTGGTTTTGGATGGATGAAAATAGTTTTCAAAATAATTAAAATCTGCTTTGATTAAATCTGACTTCTGGTGGTAATCTTGATAAGGGAGGGCTCCATTCAGATTTGTGGGTGAAGGGGATGAGAGGCCTGACCTTTTTATTTTGACAATATACATTGAGTTTGATTCTCCTATTATTTTGCTGTAGATCCCATCTGCTCTGCTCCACCATGTTCCTCTGGCTCCCTCTGCTGGGGATGAAGGAGAGGCCTCTATTCAGCAATGTGGATTGGGGCTGAGTAAGTTAAAATTTGTGCTAAAACCATGACATTTTTCGACCCCTCCTGATCATGCAGGCTTACAAGGACATGAATTTTACATAACCCATCCAGTATTCAAACATGTGTTTGGCTGTGGTTTTGGTCCAGTGTATTTTGTCTTGTGTCGTAGCAAATAATTTGGATTGTAGCTTTGGGATGCAACAGCAGTGTTTCTGGATCAGCCCATTCAGGTGTGCCAGGCAAGACTGCTCTTCCAGAGGTAAGGCATCTAAAAAATATTAATTTTTTTCTCAATTGAGGTCGCTTTCAATTGTTGTGAGGTGTGTCCTCTGCGGCTACTGCAGAGGACACAGTGATCATCACCACACATGTGTGAAGACGAATTCAGGTCAAAATTTGTCAGTTACATTTAGATTGGTGACCACGTTTTAAACCAAAGCACCAATTATCTTTGTCACTATCCTGAGCATATTCTGTGATTTAGACCTTTGATCCGTCTTTGGACATTGAGATTTAAGTAAGCATACTTTCTTTAAACAGTGTGCCAGAAAACTGCACAACTTTAAGAACTTGTGTGCTACTCTAGCAGAGCGTCACCAGCTCCTTCAAGCATACTTAGGTGCTGGGAGTCTTTTCCCTCCTGACATCCACATTGAAAAGGGAACTGAATTTTATGCAAGTGACTATAATGAGAGCATGAAGGTAGCAACTGCTTCACTTAACACACTACTGTTGCCACTAATGCTGTCACTGTCAAAGGAACAAAGTACAAAAAAGAAATGTATGTTGTTCTAGGACGAAATGACGAGGGCATCCAAATGGGTGAGATTAAGTTGATTTTGATCCACTGTAGCGATTTTGTCTACTTTGTTGTGGAGAAGCAGCTGGCTGTGGAGCTTATTGATTTGGGTATTCACAGTCTAACAGATGAAGTCCATGAGTCAAACTACACATGTGTTAAGCAAGAAGACCTCCTTGATTACTATCTATTAATGGGCTATAAGCTGAATGGTACACCAGTTATAATATTTCATCTCTCTCTCCTAGTCATATACTGAAATGTCGGCTCTGATGGAGGACATAAGAGAAGCTTTGTTGGCGGTATTACCCAGCCTACCAGAGGATGAAGTCCAGTTACTGCTGAACAAGTTGGCAAGCATTGGCGTGGAGTCCAAATCCGATCTGCAGTTCATTAAAGAGGAGGATCTCCCGGCCAACATCACGCCTATCCAGTGCCGGAGGCTTCTCAATGCCTGGCAAACTCAAGGTATGTGTTAGATAATGTTTGTAAACCACATAAAAATGAAAAGCTAATTTCATTACGTTGATGTGTATTTAGTGTGATATACTGTACATGTTCTTATGTATAATTCATGTTTGAATTTTGGTTTTTGTAGTTATTGTGCAGCACTATCACAATAGAATGTTTTTTTTTTTCTTATAGCTCAAACGTCATATGTTTTTTTTGTCTTACAGGTCTTCTCAACAGCAGCTGACGTTGAGAGAACAAAGCCACTTCCTGAGTCTCCAAGACTTATCGTCTTAGGTAGTGTATTTTTTTAGTCTGTTGCAAAAATAGAGACTATATGAATGAGACATTTGTTCAACTTATGGAACCTATATAATAAACCATATTGTTTATTTGTGTGTAGGTGATGTTCTCACGGCAACAAACTGGATGCTGAGCATTGAGGGCCTGTGACTGTGGGTCCACACCAGAACATTGTGCCTGGAATGGCAGCGCTTTTCTCGTGCTATTACGTCTTTAATCTGGTGTACCAAGAGGAGGCGTCGAGCACACTGGAATTCATCCAAAGGTATGTGCTTGAAGGGGTTGCAAGTGGATTCTTTTTGTTACATTTTCCATTATGAATAACATGTAATGTTATTTTTATTCCACTCCCTGCATGTCCATTGTATTGCATTGCAATGTCATTTTCTGTTTCAACTTGCATGGACAGCACATCTGCAATTAATGCTATTTTTTGTTTTTTTTTGCAGTTTTGCATATTTAGAAATATGATAAGCTCATCTCCACAACTTGATGGGGCCTGCTGTTTCTGCAAACAACGTATTTCATTAAGTGTCTTTTTCTCGGATTTTGTGATTTCAGATGCTTCATTGGGATCAACCCAACCTCTGGCACAAAGACGACAAAGTGGATCAGTCCAAGAAGTGGGAAGGTGCATGAGAAGAGGAACAACAGTGTCAGCCTTCATGTCTCTGCACTTCTCAAAAGAATAATGGAATTTGAATGGCTTTGATCCTGTTGCAAAAGAAAGGGCAATGGCACACTGTATTTCATTAACAAAAGGTGGTTCCAAAATAAGGTTAGTTTTTGCATGTTAAACTACATGGAGTGCCATATACATGTTTGACTTTGTTGCTACAAATTTGAGTTATACTGAGTGGCTATGTTGCACTAGTCTTGTGCAGTCTGTTTTATGTTTATGCCTTCTATGCCTATTGTTTAAAATATGGCAATGGAATTTAAAGGAAAGTTCAAGTTTTATATTTCATACACTGGTATGCAATACACTGCATTGAACATAATTGTAATACACTGCATTGAGTCCTAATAAATGTTTTTTGCAGCACTGACTTGTTTTATTTAACAGCTGAAGATAATCTAATGTAGTGTTGATACATTTTGGATTTTCAGCAATCAGTGTGCTTAATTTGCTAAATGTGCCAAACAAACAAAGATTAACTGTAAAACTATTCTACAATGAATTACTGAATTAGGAATAAGTAACAGCTATTTACTGGAAACATTAGTTACAAGATAATGTTGTAAACTAAAATACAATTAATGGTTGTTTCTCATATAAAACAACAATAAATTGCTGTAATTTATATACACCAAAAAACTGTAAAAAAAAATCCATTAATATACTGTAAATAGTTTTACAGTAATTAACAACACTTTTACAGCACTTTATTGGCAACTTTTTTTGCCTGGTATTTACTGTAAATTTGTTACAGTGTAGTAGAAGCTAGACTAAGGGCAGAAGTGAGCATTTGTGAGCAGCAGTATGGTTTCATGCCAAAAAAAAGACTACCACAGATGCAGTATTTGCTTTGATGGTGTTGATAGAGAAGTACAAAGAAGGTCAGCTGCACTGTGTCTTTGTAGATCTGGAGAAAGCTTGTGACAGGGTGCCCAGAGGGGAACTGTGGTATTGTATGAGGAAGTCTGGAGTGACAGAGAAGTATGTTAGAGCGGTGGTGAGGTGTGTTGTAGGTGTGACAGAGGAGTTCAAGGTGGAGGTGGGACTGCATCAGGGATCGGCTCTGAGCCCCTTCTTGTTCGCTATGGTGATGGACAGGCTGACAGATGAGGTTAGACAGGAATCTCCATGGACTATGATGTTTGCAGATGACATTGTGATCTGTAGTAAGAGCAAGGACAGGTGGAGGAGAAGCTAGAGAGGTGGAGGTTCCCCTGGAAAGGAGAGAAATGAAGTTTAGCCACAGCAAGACGGGAGTACATGTGTGAGAGAGGACGCAAGTGGAAGAGTGGGTTACAGGGAGAAGAGATAAAGAAGGGGATTGCGGGATTTTAAGTTTAGGGACAACCAGTCCAGAACAATGGAGAGTGTGGAAACAGCGATTGAAGAAGCGTGTGCGACAGGTTGGAACTACGTCGTGGAGAAAAGTGTCAGGTGTGATGTTGATAGAACATTTTCAGCTAAAATGAAGAAAGGTGTACAAACTGTGGTGAGAGAGGTCTCTTTGGGAGTGACCAAGATGGATAGGATCCGGAATGAGTACATCAGAGGGAGAGCACACCACACACATATATGGACTTGCTCTCAGATATTTCTGGTAGTAACTGCAGCCACCTCAAGTAAGACAGGTCTAAATGACCTTTTATGTTTTATTAAGAACTAAGTTTTCACCTAATGGTTGTCTGATGGTGAAGCAAAACTAT
>ML241011.1:0-12783 GCA_004119915.2 Collichthys lucidus
AGTGATTTATGTACAATAATTCATAATTTAAGATCTGAGAAATTGAAGAAATATGTTCTGATCCTACTTATTGTAGGTCAGGTTTTTGAGGAACCCTTGGATTTGGATAGAGCCTGTCTGGAGGACGGAGCCAGAGAGAGACGTTGATGGCGAGCCGGACCCTGGAGAATCTTAGACGTACACCGTGAATTGAATCCTTTTGCTCACTTTTACACATACACACACACCCACACAACCGTGTGGCTGGACTGACACCTAAAGGGTGCACATATAGTGAAGTGAACAGAACAATAAGAAGAACCACACGCAGCTGCGAAAACCTTTTATTTTGTTTGTTATTTTCTATACCTACCAGGGTAAGGCTGTTGTATGTATTTCATGTGTTTTATTATTCTCCCCAGCTTCATATTAAAATAAGGGAGCATTGTTCTCATTAACAAAAGAGCCACAGTGTCGTGTCGTTCTTGGGCATCAGTTGGTTACACCTGGGCTCCGTAGTCGAATTTAAATCTTCTGTTTCTTATTCTGGCCATTAGTTAAAGTTATTATTATCATTACTAATACTTTTCTGCTTCAGAAGGGTTACACACACACACACACAGCAACAGACACACACCCACCCACTGATAGCACTGTTGAAGCTGTCTCTGTTATAAATGTGTCTAAATATACATGTTAAAAATGACTATTTGAGGTGTGCTTTTTAAATACAGAACCCCGGCAACAGCCCACTCGTCACTTTCAAAATTTCTGCGGGAATTTTCTAGTTATTATTATATTCATTTTCCGCCCTTTTTCGAACATTAATGCGGCCCGCAGCGGTGCGAGGACCCCAACAAATGATATATCAAAACGTGCGTCTTGATCCCGAATCGAGTGCTATTACTTTTCTAAGAGATTCGCGTGTTTTTCGCGAATTTATTCGCGAAAAACTGAGAATAATTTCCCATAAAGAATGAATGGGGAGGCCCGAAGAAAATAAATTTCAACAGACATTTTCAACAATGAACTGCTCTGGCATACTTTCACCGAGAGACTTCATTTAAAAACTAAAAACGGAGGTATGCTTGCCTTCTCTTCATGGATTCACTACACTCATCGACAGCTTTTACCGTTTTTAAACTATCAAGGCTCAAAGTTGAGCAGGTTTTTAGTCAAATTTCTGGGTTTATAATGGGTGTGTATGTGGCGGAATGTTTTTGCTAGAGTGGATGACATCATCAGCTAGAGTGAGGAGCAGGGAGAAAAATCTGTGAAAAAATAAAACGTATTTCACTACCGTGGGCTCAAATGCTCCACTACAGACACCAAGTATACATAAAACGTAGGAAAATTCGAGGTAATCGCACTGATACCACTGTTGTAGCTGTCGCTCGTATAGTTTTGGGTCCCTACACGTTAATTGATCGACTACTCCCATCCACAGCCTCATTCACTCCCATGGTTTTTGAAGCAGAGAATTTACCGGAAGGAGCAGGGCGCACCTGTGCTTGCTCTGACTCTCGAGGCCAAAGTTTATACAATTTTCGCCTGAAACTTGGCACAGACATTATACACACGATGAGCATTCTTCTGGTCATTTCAGATTTTGGTTTGAGGCATACCATATAGGGTTTTTTTGGCCCTCTTTGACGGGGATCATTCAGACATATACTGTGCATTTCAGTGAGACAGACATGCTGCATGAACACCTGTGTCTAATTAATGAGACCTGCAGCTCACCCTGCTTGAGGAGGGGGGGGGGGGGGGGAGGGCGCGCACACACACACATACACACACACACAGTAACACAGACACACACACACACACACAGTAACATAGACACACATGTAACCCAGATAAAAAAACATGTGTATTAAAAAGGTATATTTTATATCTAAAAGAGAGAGAGAATATGTGAGTTAAAAGACTGTCAAATTCATGAAGAAAAGACTATTTGTGGTTATTCTTGTAGAAAAACTAGGGGAACTTTAATTTGAAAGGGATGAGTTGTGGTCCCGATCTGTCATACAGTCGGAGGAGCAGACGCGGTCTGTAATCCCACCTGACGCAGGTTCACATTTCGCCGTAGCCTCTAGAAGGAGCAAGAGGAAGCATGTTCTGGACACGGTTTTAATGTCAGGACGGAGAAAACATAAAAGTGGATAAACTGGAAAAAAGTGATTAAAAACTCGGACAAAACCAAAGGAGGAATCTCCCCGGACGACCACGATCTGCAGGAGTGCAGTTGGAGGATTCGCTCGGGTGGAGAATCGCAGCGGTGAGAGATCGTCCTGCTGTGCTAATGCTAAGTGCTAAAACGCTAATTCTACAAGCTAAACGGCTAACTCCGTGAGCTAACCACTAGCTCAATGCTAATATCGGAGCGCTAGCTCCGGGGCTAATCAGCACTGCCAGTCACACCAAGCTCTGATGTAACAATTTTGTCTAGCTTTTACTTGAGTTATGGTGTGCCATGTGTGTGACTGTGAACATATTTGTTTATTTTAAGCACATTAAGTTATGGTTTCTTACTGTGAACATTACAAGAGTTTACATTTTGGTTATTTGTGATAATTAATATGTTAATTGCTATGTTAATAGCATATATATATGTGATGGTACTGTTCGAAAAATAATCATTTGGTATCATAATATACTTTGAATTATTCACCTTTGCTACTGAGAAATTGTGATCTTATTTTGCAATACAAGTTAGTTAAAGCACTTATCCTCTACATCATATAGAGACAATTTAAAGTGATTTATGTACAATAATTCATAATTTAAGATCTGAGAAATTGAAGAAATATGTTCTGATCCTACTTATTGTAGGTCAGGTTTTTGAGGAACCCTTGGATTTGGATAGAGCCTGTCTGGAGGACGGAGCCAGAGAGAGACGTTGATGGCGAGCCGGACCCTGGAGAATCTTAGACGTACACAGTGAATTGAATCCTTTTGCTCACTTTTACACATACACACACACCCACACAACCATGTGGCTGGACTGACACCTAAAGGGTGCACATATAGTGAAGTGAACAGAACAATAAGAAGAACCACACGCAGCTGCGAAAACCTTTTATTTTGTTTGTTATTTTCTATACCTACCCAGGTAAGGCGGTTGTATGTATTTCATGTGTTTTATTATTCTCCCCAGCTTCATATTAAAATAAGGGAGCATTGTTCTCATTAACAAAAAGAGCCACAGTGTCGTGTCGTTCTTGTGCATCAGTTGGTTACACCTGGGCTCCGTAGTCGAATTTAAATCTTCTGTTTCTTATTCTGGCCATTAGTTAAAGTTATTATTATCATTACTAATACTTTTCTGCTTCAGAAGGGTTACACACACACACACACACACACACACACACACACACACACACAGCACACACACACACACACACACCCACTGATAACACTGTTGAAGCTGTCTCTGTTATAAATGTGTCTAAATATACATGTTAAAAATTACTAGTTTTGGCGTAACACACAAAGCTGCGCCACCAACACCCATCCACAGCCCCATAGACTGCCATGTTAAAACGGCTGGACTTTTTATGGAGCAAAGCAGAAGTAACCTTTCTCTCTCTTGCTCTTAAGGACACATTTCTTTATTTATCGACACCAAACAAATATGTAAAACGATCAGGAAGGTCTCATGTTGCTTGTGGTTAAGTCGGTTCAATGATTGGAGATACGGTTCTGGTCAGAAATCCTTCCTGTTCGAGAGGAGGTGTCAGCATTTTCTCTCAATTTCTAAGTGACATAACTGCAGTAACTGTTACCAGTAACCAGTAACTGGTTACAGTTGGTCCTGGTTGCTTGGCAACCTTCATCTGCTTCAAGAGGAGAGGGGGGAGGGGCCAGCAGACAGAAGCCGAGCACAGCCATTTTTGTAGTTCTTGGCACTTAATGTGAACTCGTCTGAGTAAAATGGCAGACAGAGAGCGTTAGCACACACACACACACACACACACACACACACACACACACACACACACACACACTCTCTCTCTCTCTCTCTCTCTCTCTCTCTCTCTCTCTCTCTCTCTCTCTCTCTCTCTCTCTCTCTCTCTCTCTTTGTCAGGATTTCCAACTGGGTGTTTCATGGCATTATTATTATTATACACACACACACACACACAGTAACATAGACACACACACACACACACAGTAACATAGACACACATGTAACCCAGATAAAAAACGTGTATTAAAAAGGTATATTTTATATCTAAAAGAGAGAGAGAATATGTGAGTTAAAAGACTGTCAAATTCATGAAGAAAAGACTATTTGTGGTTATTCTTGTAGAAAAACTAGGGGAACGTTAATTTGAAAGGGATGAGTTGTGGTCCCGGTCTGTCATACAGTCGGAGGGGCAGACGCAGTCTGTAATCCCACCTGACGCAGGTTCACTTTTCGCCGAAGCCTCTAGAAGGAGCAAGAGGAAGCATGTTCTGGACACGGTCTTAATGTCAGGACGGAGAAAACATAAAAGTGGATAAACTGGGAAAAAAAAGTCATTAAAAACTCGGACAAAACCAAAGGAGGAATCTCCCCGGACGACCACAATCTGCAGGAGTGCAGTTGGAGGATTCGCTCGGGTGGAGAATCGCATTGGTGAGAGATCGTCCTGCTGTGCTAATGCTAAATGCTAAAACGCTAATTCTACAAGCTAAACGGCTAACTCTGTGAGCTAACCACTAGCTCAATGCTAACATCGGAGCGCTAGCTCCGGGGCTAATCAGCACTGCCAGTCACACCAAGCTCTAATGTAACAATTTTGTCTAGCTTTTACTTGAGTTATGATGTGCCATGTGTGTGTGACTGTGAACATATTTGTTTATTTTAAGCACGTTAAATTATGGTTTCTTACTGTGAACATTACAAGAGTTTACATTTTGGTTATTTGTGATAATTAATATGTTAATTGCTATGTTGATAGCATATATATATATATATATGTGATGGTACTGTTCGAAAAATAATCATTTGGTATCATAATATACTTTGAATTATTCACCTTTTGCTACTGAGAAATTGTGATCTTATTTTGCAATACAAGTTAGTTAAAGCACTTATCCTCTACATAATATAGAGACAATTTAAAGTGATTTATGTACAATAATTCATAATTTAAGATCTGAGAAATTGAAGAAATATGTTCTGATCCTACTTATTGTAGGTCAGGTTTTTGAGGAACCCTTGGATTTGGATAGAGCCTGTCTGGAGGACGGAGCCAGAGAGAGACGTTGATGGCGAGCCGGACCCTGGAGAATCTTAGACGTACACCGTGAATTGAATCCTTTTGCTCACTTTTACACATACACACACACCCACACAACCGTGTGGCTGGACTGACACCTAAAGGGTGCACATATAGTGAAGTGAACAGAACAATAAGAAGAACCACACGCAGCTGCGAAAACCTTTTATTTTGTTTGTTATTTTCTATACCTACCAGGGTAAGGCTGTTGTATGTATTTCATGTGTTTTATTATTCTCCCCAGCTTCATATTAAAATAAGGGAGCATTGTTCTCATTAACAAAAAGAGCCACAGTGTCGTGTCGTTCTTGGGCATCAGTTGGTTACACCTGGGCTCCGTAGTCGAATTTAAATCTTCTGTTTCTTATTCTGGCCATTAGTTAAAGTTATTATTATCATTACTAATACTTTCTCTGCTTCAGAAGGGTTACACACCACACCCACACACAGCAACAGACACACACCCACCCACTGATAGCACTGTTGAAGCTGTCTCTGTTATAAATGTGTCTAAATATACATGTTAAAATGACTATTTGAGGTGTGCTTTTTAAATACAGAACCCCGGCAACAGCCCACTCGTCACTTCAAAATTTCTGCGGGAATTTTCTAGTTATTATTCATTTTCCGCCCTTTTTCGAACATTAATGCGGCCCGCAGCGGTGCGAGGACCCCAACAAATGATATATCAAAACGTGCGTCTTGATCCCGAATCGAGTGCTATTACTTTTCTAAGAGATTCACGAGTTTTTCGCGAATTTATTCGCGAAAAACTGAGAAAAAATCCCATAGGGAATGAATGGGGCGAAGTAAATTTCAACAGCATTTTCAACAATGAACTGCTCTGGCATACTTCCACCGGAGACTTAATTTAAACTTTTAAACGGAGGTATGCTTGCCTTCTCTTCACGGATTCACTACACTCATCGACAGCTTTACCGTTTTTAAACTATCAAGGCTCAAAGTTGAGCAGGTTTTTAGTCAAATTTCTGGGTTTATAATGGGTGTATTGGCGGAATGTTTTTGCTAGAGTGGATGACATCATCAGCTAGAGTGAGGAGCAGGGAGAAAAATCAGTGAGAAAATAAACGTATTTGACTGCCGTGGCCTCAAATGTACCACTACAGACGCGATTTATACATATAAACGTAGGAAAATTTGTCGTCTCACTCACATTCGCCTGCCAAAGCTGTCAGCCTTAGTTTTGGCGTAACACACAAAGCTGCGCCACCAACACCCATCCACAGCCCCATAGACTGCCATGTTAAAACGGCTGGACTTTTTATGGAGCAAAGCAGAAGTAACCTTCTCTCTCTTGCTCTTAAGGACACATTTCTTTATTTATCGACACCAAACAAATATGTAAACGATCAGGAAGGTCTCATGTTGCTTGTGGTTAAGTCGGTTCAATGATTGGAGATACGGTTCTGGTCAGAAATCCTTCCTGTTCGAGAGGAGGTCTCAGCATTTTTCTCTCAATTTCTAAGTGACATAACTGCAGTAACTGTTACGTGTACTGGTTACAGTTGGTCCTGGTTGCTTGGCAACCTTCGCCTGCTTCAAGAGGAGAGGGGGAGGGGCCAGCAGACACAGACACACAATAGCTGCTAGCAAGCAACTATTGATCTTCTGCGTGTTTCATGGCATTATTATTATACACACACACACACACACACACAACACAGTAACATGACACACAGTAACATAGACACACATGTAACCCAGATAAAAAATGTGTATTAAAAAGGTATATTTTATATCTAAAAGAGAGAGAGAATATGTGAGTTAAAAGACTGTCAAATTCATGAAGAAAGACTATTTGTGGTTATTCTTGTAGAAAAACTAGGGGAACGTTAATTTGAAAGGGATGTTGTGGTCCCGGTCTGTCATACAGTCGGAGGGGCAGACGCAGTCTGTAATCCCACCTGACGCAGGTTCACTTTTCGCCGAAGCCTCTAGAAGGAGCAAGAGGAAGCATGTTCTGGACACGGTCTTAATGTCAGGACGAAAACATAAAAGTGGATAAACTGGAAAAAAAAGTGATTAAAAACTCGGACAAACCAAAGGAGGAATCTCCCCGGACGACCACGAACTGCAGGAGTGCAGTTGGAGGATTCGCTCGGGTGGAGAATCGCAGCGGTGAGAGATCGTCCTGCTGTGCTAATGCTAAATGCTAAAACGCTAATTCTACAAGCTAAACGGCTAACTCGTGAGCTAACCACTAGCTCAATGCTAATATCGGAGCGCTAGCTCCGGGGCTAATCACACTGCCAGTCACACCAAGCTCTGAATGTAACAATTTTGTCTAGCTTTTACTTGAGTTATGTGTGCCATGTGTGTGACTGTGAACATATTTGTTTATTTTAAGCACATTAATTATGGTTTCTACTGTGAACATTACAAGAGTTTACATTTTGGTTATTTGTGATAATTAATATGTTAATTGCTATGTTAATAGCATATATATATGTGATGGTACTGTTCGAAAAATAATCATTTGGTATCAATAATACTTTGAATTCACCTTTTGCTACTGAGAAATTGTGATCTTATTTTGCAATACAAGTTAGTTAAAGCACTTATCCTCTACATAATATAGAGACAATTTAAAGTGATTTATGTACAATAATTCATAATTTAAGATCTGAGAAATTGAAGAAATATGTTCTGATCCTACTTATTGTAGGTCAGGTTTTTGAGGAACCCTTGGATTTGGATAGAGCCTCTGGAGGACGGAGCCAGAGAAGACGTTGATGGCGAGCCGGACCCTGGAGAATCTTAGACGTACACCGTGAATTGAATCCTTTTGCTCACTTTTACACATACACACACACACCACACAACCGTGTGGCTGGACTGACACCTAAAGGGTGCACATATAGTGAAGTGAACAGAACAATAAGAAGAACCACACGCAGCTGCGAAAACCTTTTATTTTGTTGGTATTTTCTATACCTACCAGGGTAAGGCTGTTGTATGTATTTCATGTGTTTTATTATTCTCCCCAGCTTCATATTAAAATAGGAGCATTGTTCTCATTAACAAAAAGAGCCACAGTGTCGTGTCGTTCTTGGGCATCAGTTGGTTACACCTGGGCTCCGTAGTCGAATTTAAATCTTCTGTTTCTTATTCTGGCCATTAGTTAAAGTTTTATTATCATTACTAATACTTTTCTGCTTCAGAAGGGTTACACACACACACACCACAGCAACAGACACACACCCACCCACTGATAGCACTGTTGAAGCTGTCTCTGTTATAAATGTGTCTAAATATACATGTTAAAAATGACTATTTGAGGTGTGCTTTTTAAATACAGAACCCCGGCAACAGCCCACTCGTCACTTTCAAAATTTCTGCGGGAATTTTCTAGTTAATAGTGACGAGTGCCTACGACACTCGTCAACTACTCTACAGAGCTAGCAAGCTCTGGGAGTAGTTGACGAGTGCCGTAGGCACCGTCAACTATTTCTTCTGCGTGTTTCTTGCATTATTATTAATTCATTTTCCGCCTTTTCGAACATTAATGCGGCCCGCAGCGGTGCGAGGACCCCAACAAATGATATATCAAAACGTGCGTCTTGATCCCGAATCGAGTGCTATTACTTTTCTAAGAGATTCACGAGTTTTTTCGCGAATTTATTCGCGAAAAACTGAGAAAAAAATCCCATAGGGAATGAATGGGGCGAAGTAAATTTCAACAGACATTTTCAACAATGAACTGCTCTGCATACTTCCACCGAGAGACTTAATTTAAACTTTTAAACGGAGGTATGCTTGCCTTCTCTTCACGGATTCACTACACTCATCGACAGCTTTAACCGTTTTTAAACTATCAAGGCTCAAAGTTGAGCAGGTTTTTAGTCAAATTTCTGGGTTTATAATGGGTGTGTATGTGGCGGAATGTTTTTGCTAGAGTGGATGACATCATCAGCTAGAGTGAGGAGCAGGGAGAAAAATCAGTGAGAAAATAAAACGTATTTGACTGCCGTGGCCTCAAATGTACCACTACAGACGCGATTTGTACATATAAACGTAGGAAAATTGTCGTCTCACTCACATTCGCCTGCCAAAGCTGTCAGCCTTATAGTTTTGGCGTAAACACAAAGATCGCCACCAACACCCATCCACAGCCCCATAGACTGCCATGTTAAAACGGCTGGACATTTTATGGAGGAAAGCAGAAGTAACCTTTCTCTCTCTTGCTCTTAAGGACACATTTCTTTATTTATCGACACCAAACAAATATGTAAAACGATCAGGAAGGTCTTATGTTGCTTGTGGTTAAGTCGGTTCAATGATTGGAGATACGGTTCTGGTCAGAAATCCTTCCTGTTCGAGAGGAGGTCTCAGCATTTTCTCTCAATTTCTAAGTGACATAACTGCAGTAACTGTTACCAGTAACCAGTAACTGGTTACAGTTGGTCCTGGTTGCTTGGCAACTTCATCTGCTTCAAGAGGAGAGGGGGGAGGGGCCAGCAGACAGAGCCGAGCACAGCCATTTTTGTAGTTCTTGGCACTTAATGTGAACTCGTCTGTGTAAAATGGCAGACAGAGAGCGTTAGCACACACACACACACACCACACACACACACACACACACACACACACACACACACACTCTCTCTCTCTCTCTCTCTTGTCAGATTTCCAACTGGGTGTTTCATGGCATTATTATTATTATACACACACACACACACACACACAGTAACACAGACACACACCACACCACACAGTAACAGACACACATGTAACCCAGATAAAAAACATTGTATTAAAAGGTATATTTTATATCTAAAAGAGAGAGGAATATGTGAGTTAAAAGACTGTCAAATTCATGAAGAAAAGACTATTTGTGGTTATTCTTGTAGAAAAACTAGGGGAACGTTAATTTGAAAGGGATGAGTTGTGGTCCCGGTCTGTCATACAGTCGGAGGGGCAGTCTGTAATCCCACCTGACGCAGGTTCACTTTTCGCCGAAGCCTCTAGAAGGAGCAAGAGGAAGCATGTTCTGGACACGGTCTTAATGTCAGGACGGAGAAAACATAAAAGTGGATAACTGGAAAAAAGTATTAAAAACTCGGACAAAACCAAGGATCTCCCCGAACCACAATCTGCAGGAGTGCAGTTGGAGGATTCGCTCGGGTGGAGAATCGCAGGTGAGAGATCGTCCTGCTGTGCTAATGCTAATGCTAAAACGCTAATTCTACAAGCTAAACGCTAACTCTGTGAGCTAACCACTAGCTCAATGCTAACATCGGAGCGCTAGCTCCGGGCTAATCAGCACTGCCAGTCACACCAAGCTCTAATGTAACAATTTTGTCTAGCTTTTACTTGAGTTATGATGTGCCATGTGTGTGTGACTGTGAACATATTTGTTTATTTTAAGCACATTAAGTTATGGTTTCTTACTGTGAACATTACAAGAGTTTACATTTTGGTGTTATTTGTGATAATTAATGTTAATTGCTATGTTAATAGCATATATATATGTGATGGTACTGTTCGAAAAATAATCATTTGGTATCATAATATACTTTGAATTATTCACCTTTTGCTACTGAGAAATTGTGATCTTATTTTGCAATACAAGTTAGTTAAAGCACTTATCCTCTACATAATATAGAGACAATTTAAAGTGATTTATGTACAATAATTCATAATTAAGATCTGAGAAATTGAAGAAATATGTTCTGATCCTACTTATGTAGGTCAGGTTTTTGAGGAACCCTTGGATTTGGATAGAGCCTGTCTGGAGGACGGAGCCAGAGAGAGACGTTGATGGCGAGCCGGACCCTGGAGAATCTTAGACGTACACCGTGAATTGAATCCTTTTGCTCACTTTTACACATACACACACACCCACACAACCGTGTGGCTGGACTGACACCTAAAGGGTGCACATAGTGAAGTGAACAGAACAATAAGAAAAACCACACGCAGCTGCGAAAACCTTTTATTTGTTTGTTATTTTCTATACCTACCCGGGTAAGGCTGGTTGTATGTATTTCATTGTTTTTTATTTCTCCCCAGCTTCATTAAAATAGGGAGCATTGTTCTCATTAAACAAAGAAGCCACAGTGTCGTGTCGTTCTTGGGCATCAGTTGGTTACACCTGGCCTCTCCGAATTTAAATCTTCTGTTTCTTATTCCTGGCCATTAGTTAAAGTTTATTATTATCATACTAATACTTTTCTGCTTCAGAAGGGTTACACACACACACACCAACAGCAACAGACACACACCACCCACTGATAGCACTGTTGAGCTGTCTCTGTTATAAATGTGTCTAAATATACAGTTAAAAATGACTATTTGAGGTGTGCTTTTTAAATACAGAACCCCGGCAACAGCCCACTCTCACTTTCAAAATTTCTGCGGGAATTTTCTAGTTATTATTATTATTCATTTTCCGCCCTTTTTCGAACATTAATGCGGCCCGCAGCGTGCGAGGACCCCAACAAATATATATCAAAACTGCGTCTTGATCCCGAATCGAGTGCTATTACTTTTCTAAGAGATTCACGAGTTTTTCCGCGAATTTATTCGCGAAAAACTGAGAAAAAAATCCCATAGGGAATGAATGGGGCGAAGTAAATTCACAGACATTTTCACAACAATGACTGCTCTGCAATACTTCCACCAGACGTAATTAATTAAACTTTTAAACGGAGTATGCTTGCCTTCTCTTCACGGATTCACTCACTCATCGCAGCTTTAACCGTTTTTAAACTATCAAGCTCAAAGTTTGAGCAGGTTTTTTAGTCAAATTTCTTGGGTTTTATAATGGGTGTGTATGTGGCGGAATGTTTTTGCTAGAGTGGATGACATCACAGCTAGAGTGAGGAGCAGGGAGAAAAATGTGAAAAATAAACGTATTTGACTGCCGTGCCTCAAATTTACCACTACAGACGCAATTATACATATACGTAGGAAAATTTGTCGTCTCACTCACATTCGCCTGCCAAGCTGTCAGCCTTATAGTTTGGCGTAACACCACAAGCTGCGCCACCAACACCCATCCCAGCCCCATAGACTGCCATTTTAAAACGGCTGGACTTTTTATGGAGCAAAGCAGAAGTAACCTTTCTCTCCTCTTGCTCTTAAAGGCACATTTCTTATTATCGACAACCAAACAAATATGTAAACGATCAGGAAGGTCTTATTTTGCTTGTGGTTAAGTCGGTTCATGATTGGAGATACGGTTCTGGTCAGAAATCCTTCCTGTTCGAGAGGAGGTCTCAGCATTTTCTCTCAATTTTCTAAGTGCATAACTGCAGTAACTGTTACCATAACCAGTAACTGGTTACGTTGGGTCCTGGTTGCTTGGCAACCTTCATCGCTTCAAGAGGAAGGGGGAGGGCCAGCAACAGAGCCGCCGCAGCAATCTGCTTTAGTTCCTGGCACTTATTGTGACTCGTCGTGTAAAATGGCAGACAGAGAGCGTTAGCACCACACACTCACACACACACACACACACACACACACACACACACACACACACACACACAGTAACATAGACAACACATGTAAC
>ML241012.1:0-13212 GCA_004119915.2 Collichthys lucidus
CCCCATAACTCAGCTGAGTTTCATAACTCTGTGTTCAAAACTGTGGCGGGGCTGTCCCAAAGAAAAATTCAAGGGGGCGCTATAGAGCGCTTTGCCCCGCCCCCTCATTAATTATGCAGCCGAATTGTGCATCACATTGGTCTTAACAACCCCAAGTTTCAGACAGCTGTGACAAAGTATATGATAGCCGAACAGTTTTGCCTGAAAATGCCAAAAAGTCAATGGAGTCTGGTTTTTCGGTGTGAAAAAAAAGGCAGCGTCCACTTTGACGCGCCGTCACGGCCACGCCCTTTTATGAAAAGTTGAAATTATTTCTCAGATGTCAAGTCCAAGGCCTTGACAACATCCACACCTAGTTTGAGGTGGATATGATGAATATTGTTCGAGCTGCACGCCATCTCGTAAAAGTGGTGTTTTTTGTCGTCACTAGGAGGCGCTATGAAAATCACCGAATATTTTTGTGGAAATGTATTTTAGGCCAGACTGCCATTATATATTCAAAGTTTGGTGAAGATTGGAGAATTTTTCACAAAGTTATAGCACTTTGAAATTTTATGGCAAAATGGAGAATTTCGTGGCCCCGCCCCTCTGACATAGTACATCAAAAAGTTATGATTTTGATAACTTTTCATCGTCAAAGCCTCATGAACACACACGCCAAGTTTCAAAAGGATCGGACGAAAGCCCTAGGAGGAGTTCGTTCAAATACGACCCCTGGAAATGACCAAAAAATCACAAAAACGTGAACTTTGACCCAAAATGGGCCGCCGTACCCTTTACCGAAACCCGGGTCACCAAGAGACTTTTTGGTGCGTCTCGATATGTTTCATACACCCTCCAAATCCCATCCGCGTGGATGAAACCGTGTCCGGGGGCTCCTCCGACAACCGAAACCTAGGGTGGCCGTAGAGCCATTTCTGTACGCTCGTGCGCGGCGAGACCCCAAAATACGAAATTTTACGCCCGACTTTGGGGGGGTACGCACATTTTCATGAGTTTTTGGGGATTAAAGCCTTGAAAAAGGCAATTCATTGGGTGGAAAAAGGAAAAAAAAATAATAAAAATAAATTAAAGCTGCAAGCAGCGATGGTCGGGCCCTCGCATATGTGCGCACGTCGAAATGTGCATAATATCGTTCTTTATAACATTGGTCTTAATAACCACAAGAAGTTTCAGACAGCTCTCATAGACTCAGATCTGGCCTTCAGGAGTCATGTGCGACAATGTACAACTTTATTCACATATAATGTACAGTTACTATTACATGTCATATTCTGTCCACATTATGCTGTTTGAGAACACATTGCAGCATGGCTACAGTCAACATGTGCGACAATGTACAACTTTATTTCACTGATATAATGTACAGTTACTATTACATGTCATATTCTGTCTACATTATGCTGTTGAGAACATTGCAGCATGGCGACAGTCAACATGTGCGACAATGTACTTTGAGTTTTTTTTTTTACACATTTTTTCCAATTGCAGCGCCCCCAACAGGCGCCATGGGGCGCTATAGAGCTTTTTGTCCAGCCGCCTCATTACATACTGCAGTCTTGTTTGGTACTGCTTTCAGTTTTGCTTATTTAACACAACATTTTTTCTAATTGCAGCGCCCCCAACATGCGCCATGGGGCGCTATAGAGCTTTTTTGTGCTTATTGGTCCAAGATAGTTTTTTGTAGGTACTGCCCTGTTCTACAATTCAGCTGAGTTTCGTGAGTCGTGGGCAAAACTGTGGTGGGGCTGTTCCACTGAAAAATTCAAGGGGGCGCTATAGAGCAAATTTGCCCCAAGTCCAAGGCCTTGACACACACCCACACCAAGTTTGAGGTGGATATGATCAATATTGTCCGAGCTGCACGCCATCTCGTAAAAGTGGTATTTTTTGTCTCCACTAGGAGGCGCTATGCAAATCACCGAATATTTTTGTGGAAATGTATATTTAGGCCAGACTGCTATATATATTCAAAGTTTTGGTGAAGATTGGAGAATTTTTCACAAAGTTATAGCACTTTGAAATTTTATGGCAAAATGGAGAATTTCGTGGCCCCGCCCTCTGACATAGCAAATCAAAAAGTTATGATTTTGATAACTTTCATCGTCAAAGCCTCATGAACCCATGTGCCAAGTTTCAAAAGGATCGGACGAAAGCCCTAGGAGGAGTTCGTTCGTTAAATACGCCCCCTTCTCAACAGTTCGAAAACAAAAAATGGTGATTTTCATGCTTAAATATCTCACTTCTGTTAATTTTACAAATTGCTCCAAGAGACTTTTTTGTATTTGTGATGCCCCATAAATCAGCTGAGTTTCATAACTCTGTGTTCAAACTGTGGCGGGGCTGTCCCAAAGAAAAATTCAAGGGGGCGCTATAGAGCGCTTTGCCCCGCCCCCTCATTAATTATGCAGCCGAATTTTGCATAACTGGTCTTAACAACCACAAAGTTTCAGACAGCTGTGACAAAGTATTGCCGAACAGTTTTGCCTGAAAATCACCAAAAAGTCAATGGAGTCTGGTTTTTCGGTGAAAAAAAAGGCAGCGTCCACTTTGACGCGCCGTCACGGCCACGCCCTTTTATGAAAAGTTGAAATTATTTCTCAGATGTCAAGTCCAAGGCCTTGACAACATCCACACCTAGTTGAGGTGGATATGAAATATTGTTCGAGCTGCACGCCATCTCGTAAAAGTGGTGTTTTTGTCGTCACTAGGAGGCGCTATGAAAATCACCGAATATTTTTGTGGAAATGTATTTTAGGCCAGACTGCCATTATATATTCAAAGTTTGGTGAAGATTGGAGAATTTTCACAAAGTTATAGCACTTTGAAATTTTATGCAAAATGGAGAATTTCGTGGCCCCGCCCCTCTGACATAGTACATCAAAAAGTTATGATTTTGATAACTTTTATCGTCAAAGCCTCATGAACACACACGCCAAGTTTCAAAGGATCGGACGAAAGCCCTAGGAGGAGTTCGTTCAAATACGACCCCTGGAAATGACCAAAAAAAAATCACAAAAAACGTGAACTTTGACCCAAAATGGCCGCCGTACCCTTTACCGAAACCCGGGTCACCAAGAGACTTTTTGGTGCGTCTCGATATGTTTCATACACCCTCCAAATCCCATCCGCGTGGATGAAACATGTCCGGGGGCTCCTCCGACAACCGAAACCTAGGTGGCGCCGTAGAGCCATTTCTGTACGCTCGTGCGCGAGACCCCCAAAATACGAAATTTTACGCCCAACTTTGGGGGGGTACGCAAAGTTTCATGAGTTTTTGGGGATATTAAAGCCTTGAAAAAGGCAATTCATTGGGTGGAAGAAAAAGGAAAATAATAAAAAAAAAAAAAATAAACATTTGAAATACAATAGGGCTTCGCACGGTTTCCGTGCTCGGGCCCTAAAAATAAAATAAACATTTGAAATACAATAGGGCTTCGCACGGTTTCCGTGCTCGGGCCCTAATAAAGCTGCAAGCAGCGATGGTCGGGCCCTCGCATATGCCGCACGTCGAAATGTGCGCACGTCGAAATGTGCATAATATCGTTCTTTATAACATCTGTCTTAATACCACAAGAAGTTTCAGACAGCTCTCATAGACTCAGATCTGGCCTTCAGGAGTCATGTGCGACAATGTACAACTTTATTTCACTGATATAATGTACAGTTACTATTACATGTCATATTCTGTCTACATTATGCTGTTTGAGAACACATTGCAGCATGGCGACAGTCAACATGTGCGACAATGTACTTTGAGTTTTGCTTTATTTTACACATTTTTTCCAATTGCAGCGCCCCCACATGCGCCATGGGGCGCTATAGAGCTTTTTTGTGCTTAATGGTCCAAGATAGTTTTTTGTAGGTACTGCCCAGTTCTACAATTCAGCTGAGTTTCGTGAGTCTGTGGGCAAAACTGTGGTGGGGCTGTTCCACTGAAAAATCAAGGGGCGCTATAGAGCAAATTTGCCCCAAGTCCAAGGCCTTGACAACATCCACACCAAGTTTGAGGTGGATATGATCAATATTGTCCGAGCTGCACGCCATCTCGTAAAAGTG
The DNA here is from genome assembly GCA_004119915.2 of Collichthys lucidus. Taxonomy (NCBI): domain Eukaryota; kingdom Metazoa; phylum Chordata; class Actinopteri; family Sciaenidae; genus Collichthys; species Collichthys lucidus. The sequence continues at coordinate 4,060 of ML241012.1, forward strand.
GTATTTTTTTGTCTCCACTAGGAGGCGCTATGCAAATTACAGAATATTTTTGTGGAAATGTATTGTAGGCCAGACTACTACCGTTGTATATGAGAAGTTTTTGTGAAGATTGGAGAATTTTTCACAAAGTTATAGCACTTTGAGTTTTATGGCAAAATGGAGAATTTCGTGGCCCCGCCCCTCTGACATAGTACATCAAAAAGTTATGATTTTGATAACTTTTCATCGTCAAAGCCTCATGAACCCATGTGCCAAGTTTCAAAAGGATTGGACGAAAGCCCTAGGAGGAGTTCGTTCAAATACGCCCCCTTCTCAACAGTTCGAAACACAAAAAATGGTGATTTTCATGCTTAAATATCTCACTTCCTGTTAATTTTACAAATTGCTCCAAGAGACTTTTTTGTAGGTCTTGTGATGCCCCATAACTCAGCTGAGTTTCATAACTCTGTGTTCAAAACTGTGGCGGGGCTGTCCCAAAGAAAAATTCAAGGGGGCGCTATAGCAGCGCTTTGCCCCGCCCCCTCATTAATTATGCAGCCGAATTTGCGTAACATTGGTCTTAACAACCCCAACAAGTTTCAGACAGCTGTGACAAAGTATATGATAGCCGAACAGTTTTGCCTGAAAATCAGCCAAAAAGTAAGGGAGTCTGGTTTTTCGGTGAAAAAAAAGGCAGCGTCCCTTTGACGCGCCGTCACGGCCACGCCCTTTTATGAAAAGTTGAAATTATTTCTCAGATGTCAAGTCCAAGGCCTTGACAACATCCACACCTAGTTTGAGGTGGATATGATGAATATTGTTCGAGCTGCACGCCATCTCGTAAAAGTGGTGTTTTTTGTCGTCACTAGGAGGCGCTATGAAAATCACCGAATATTTTTGTGGAAATGTATTTTAGGCCAGACTGCCATTATATATTCAAAGTTTGGTGAAGATTGGAGAATTTTCACAAAGTTATAGCACTTTGAAATTTTATGGCAAAATGGAGAATTTCGTGGCCCCGCCCCTCTGACATAGTACATCAAAAAGTTATGATTTTGATAACTTTTCATCGTCAAAGCCTCATGAACACCACGCCAAGTTTCAAAAGGATCGGACGAAAGCCCTAGGAGGAGTTCGTTCAAATACGACCCCTGGAAATGACCAAAAAATCACAAAAACGTGAACTTTGACCCAAATGGCCGCCGTACCCTTTACCAAACCCGGGTCACCAAGAGACTTTTTGGTGCGTCTCGATAGTTTCATACACCCTCCAAATCCCATCCGCGTGGATGAAACCGTGTCCGGGGGCTCCTCCGACAACCGAAACCTAGGTGGCGCCGTAGAGCCATTTCTGTACGCTCGTGCGCGAGACCCCCAAATACGAAATTTTACGCCCGACTTTGGGGGGGTACGCACTTTTCATGAGTTTTTGGGGATATTAAAGCCTTGAAAAAGGCAATTCATTGGGTGGAAGAAAAGGAAAATAATAATAATTAAAGCTGCAAGCAGCGATGGTCGGGCCCTCGCATATGCGCGCACGTCGAAATGTGCGCACGTCGAAATGTGCATAATATCGTTCTTTATAACATCTGTCTTAATAACCACAAGAAGTTTCAGACAGCTCTCATAGACTCAGATCTGGCCTTCAGGAGTCATGTGCGACAATGTACAACTTTATTTCACTGATATAATGTACAGTTACTATTACATGTCATATTCTGTCTACATTATGCTGTTTGAGAACACATTGCAGCATGGCGACAGTCAACATGTGCGACAATGTACTTTGAGTTTTGCTTTATTTTACACATTTTTTCCAATTGCAGCGCCCCCAACATGCGCCATGGGGCGCTATAGAGCTTTTTTGTGCTTAATGGTCCAAGATAGTTTTTTGTAGGTACTGCCCAGTTCTACAATTCAGCTGAGTTTCGTGAGTCTGTGGGCAAAACTGTGGTGGGGCTGTTCCACTGAAAAATCAAGGGGGCGCTATAGAGCAAATTTGCCCCAAGTCCAAGGCCTTGACAACATCCACACCAAGTTTGAGGTGGATATGATCAATATTGTCCGAGCTGCACGCCATCTCGTAAAAGTGGTATTTTTTGTCTCCACTAGGGCGCTATGCAAATTACAGAATATTTTTGTGGAAATGTATTGTAGGCCAGACTACCGTTGTATATGAGAAGTTTTGTGAAGATTGGAGAATTTTTCACAAAGTTATAGCACTTTGAGTTTTATGGCAAAATGGAGAATTTCGTGGCCCCGCCCCTCTGACATAGTACATCAAAAAGTTATGATTTTGATAACTTTTCATCGTCAAAGCCTCATGAACCCATGTGCCAAGTTTCAAAAGGATTGGACGAAAGCCCTAGGAGGAGTTCGTTCAAATACGCCCCCTTCTTAACAGTTCGAAACACAAAAAATGGTGATTTTCATGCTTAAATATCTCACTTCCTGTTAATTTTACAAATTGCTCCAAGAGACTTTTTTGTAGGTCTTGTGATGCCCCATAACTCAGCTGAGTTTCATAACTCTGTGTTCAAAACTGTGGCGGGGCTGTCCCAAAGAAAAATTCAAGGGGGCGCTATAAGCGCTTTGCCCCGCCCCCTCATTAATTATGCAGCCGAATTTTGCGTAACATTGGTCTTAACAACCCCAACAAGTTTCAGACAGCTGTGACAAAGTATATGATAGCCGAACAGTTTTGCCTGAAAATCAGCCAAAAAGTAAAGGGAGTCTGGTTTTTCGGTGAAAAAAAGGCAGCGTCCACTTTGACGCGCCGTCACGGCCACGCCCTTTTATGAAAAGTTGAAATTATTTCTCAGATGTCAAGTCCAAGGCCTTGACAACATCCACACCTAGTTTGAGGTGGATATGATGAATATTGTTCGAGCTGCACGCCATCTCGTAAAAGTGGTGTTTTTTGTCGTCACTAGGAGGCGCTATGAAAATCACCGAATATTTTTGTGGAAATGTATTTTAGGCCAGACTGCCATTATATATTCAAAGTTTGGTGAAGATTGGAGAATTTTTCACAAAGTTATAGCACTTTGAAATTTTATGGCAAAATGGAGAATTTCGTGGCCCCGCCCCTCTGACATAGTACATCAAAAGTTATGATTTTGATAACTTTTCATCGTCAAAGCCTCATGAACACACACGCCAAGTTTCAAAAGGATCGGACGAAAGCCCTAGGAGGAGTTCGTTCAAATACGACCCCTGGAAATGACCAAAAAATCACAAAAACGTGAACTTTGACCCAAAATGGCCGCCGTACCCTTTACCGAAACCCGGGTCACCAAGAGACTTTTTGGTGCGTCTCGGTATGTTTCATACACCCTCCAAATCCATCCGCGTGGATGAAACCGTGTCCGGGGGCTCCTCCGACAACCGAAACCTAGGTGGCGCCGTAGAGCCATTTCTGTACGCTCGTGCGCGAGACCCCCAAAATACGAAATTTTACGCCCGACTTTGGGGGGGTACGCACATTTTCATGAGTTTTTGGGGATATTAAAGCCTTGAAAAAGGCAATTCATTGGGTGGAAGAAAAAGGAAAATAATAATAAAAAAAAAAAAAAATAAACATTTGAAATACAATAGGGCTTCGCACGGTTTCCGTGCTCGGGCCCTAATTAAAGCTGCAAGCAGCGATGGTCGGGCCCTCGCATATGCGCGCACGTCGAAATGTGCGCACGTCGAATGTGCATAATATCGTTCTTTATAATCGGTCTTAATAACCACAAGAAGTTTCAGACAGCTCTCATAGACTCAGATCTGGCCTTCAGGAGTCATGTGCGACAATGTACAACTTTATTTCACTGATATAATGTACAGTTACTATTACATGTCATATTCTGTCCACATTATGCTGTTTGAGAACACATTGCAGCATGGCGACAGTCAACATGTGCGACAATGTACTTTGAGTTTTGCTTTATTTTACACACATTTTTTCCAATTGCAGCGCCCCCAACAGGCGCCATGGGGCGCTATAGAGCTTTTTTGTCCAGCCGCCTCATTACATACTGCAGTCTTGTTTTGGTACTGCTTTGAGTTTTGCTTTATTTTACACAACATTTTTTCTAATTGCAGCGCCCCCAACATGCGCCATGGGGCGCTATAGAGCTTTTTTGTGCTTATTGGTCCAAGATAGTTTTTTGTAGGTACTGCCCTGTTCTACAATTCAGCTGAGTTTCGTGAGTCTGTGGGCAAAACTGTGGGGGCTGTTCCACTGAAAAATTCAAGGGGGCGCTATAGAGCAAATTTGCCCCAAGTCCAAGGCCTTGACAACATCCACACCAAGTTTGAGGTGGATATGATCAATATTGTCCGAGCTGCACGCCATCTCGTAAAAGTGGTATTTTTTTGTCTCACTAGGAGGCGCTATGAAATCAGAATATTTTTGTGGAAATGTATTTTAGGCCAGACTGCCATTATATATTAAGTTTGGTGAAGATTGGAGAATTTTTCACAAAGTTATAGCACTTTGAAATTTTATGGCAAAATGGAGAATTTCGTGGCCCCGCCCCTCTGACATAGCAATCAAAAAGTTATGATTTTGATAACTTTTCATCGTCAAAGCCTCATGAACCCATGTGCCAAGTTTCAAAAGGATCGGACGAAAGCCCTAGGAGGAGTTCGTTCAAATACGCCCCCTTCTCAACAGTTCGAAACACAAAAAATGGTGATTTTCATGCTTAAATATCTCACTTCCTGTTAATTTTACAAATTGCTCCAAGAGACTTTTTTGTAGGTCTTGTGATGCCCCATAACTCAGCTGAGTTTCATAACTCTGTGTTCAAAACTGTGGCGGGGCTGTCCCAAAGAAAAATTCAAGGGGGCGCTATAGAGCGCTTTGCCCCGCCCCCTCATTAATTATGCAGCCGAATTGTGCATCACATTGGTCTTAACAACCCCAACAAGTTTCAGACAGCTGTGACAAAGTATATGATAGCCGAACAGTTTTGCCTGAAAATCAGCCAAAAAGTCAATGGAGTCTGGTTTTTCGGTGAAAAAAAAGGCAGCGTCCACTTTGACGCGTCACGTCACGGCCACGCCCTTTTATGAAAAGTTGAAATTATTTCTCAGATGTCAAGTCCAAGGCCTTGACAACATCCACACCTAGTTTGAGGTGGATATGATGAATATTGTTCGAGCTGCACGCCATCTCGTAAAAGTGGTGTTTTTTGTCGTCACTAGGAGGCGCTATGAAAATCACCGAATATTTTTGTGGAAATGTATTTTAGGCCAGACTGCCATTATATATTCAAAGTTTGGTGAAGATTGGAGAATTTTTCACAAAGTTATAGCACTTTGAAATTTTATGGCAAAATGGAGAATTTCGTGGCCCCGCCCCTCTGACATAGTACATCAAAAAGTTATGATTTTGATAACTTTTCATCGTCAAAGCCTCATGAACACACACGCCAAGTTTCAAAAGGATCGGACGAAAGCCCTAGGAGGAGTTCGTTCAAATACGACCCCTGGAAATGACCAAAAAATCACAAAAACGTGAACTTTGACCCAAAATGGCCGCCGTACCCTTTACCGAAACCCGGGTCACCAAGAGACTTTTTGGTGCGTCTCGATATGTTTCATACACCCTCCAAATCCATCCGCGTGGATGAAACCGTGTCCGGGGGCTCCTCCGACAACCGAAACCTAGGTGGCGCCGTAGAGCCATTTCTGTACGCTCGTGCGCGAGACCCCCAAAATACGAAATTTTACGCCCGACTTTGGGGGGTACGCACATTTCATGAGTTTTTGGGGATATTAAAGCCTTGAAAAAGGCAATTCATTGGGTGGAAGAAAAGGAAAATAATAATAATAAAATTAAAGCTGCAAGCAGCGATGGTCGGGCCCTCGCATATGCGCGCACGTCGAAATGTGCGCACGTCGAAATGTGCATAATATCGTTCTTTATAACATCTGTCTTAATAACCACAAGAAGTTTCAGACAGCTCTCATAGACTCAGATCTGGCCTTCAGGAGTCATGTGCGACAATGTACAACTTTATTTCACTGATATAATGTACAGTTACTATTACATGTCATATTCTGTCTACATTATGCTGTTTGAGAACACATTGCAGCATGGCGACAGTCAACATGTGCGACAATGTACTTTGAGTTTTGCTTTATTTTACACATTTTTTCCAATTGCAGCGCCCCCAACATGCGCCATGGGGCGCTATAGAGCTTTTTTGTGCTTAATGGTCCAAGATAGTTTTTTGTAGGTACTGCCCAGTTCTACAATTCAGCTGAGTTTCGTGAGTCTGTGGGCAAAACTGTGGTGGGGCTGTTCCACTGAAAAAATCAAGGGGGCGCTATAGAGCAAATTTGCCCCAAGTCCAAGGCCTTGACAACATCCACACCAAGTTTGAGGTGGATATGATCAATATTGTCCGAGCTGCACGCCATCTCGTAAAAGTGGTATTTTTTGTCTCCACTAGGAGGCGCTATGCAAATTACAGAATATTTTTGTGAAATGTATTGTAGGCCAGACTACCGTTGTATATGAGAAGTTTTGTGAAGATTGGAGAATTTTTCACAAAGTTATAGCACTTTGAGTTTTATGGCAAAATGGAGAATTTCGTGGCCCCGCCCCTCTGACATAGTACATCAAAAAGTTATGATTTTGATAACTTTTCATCGTCAAAGCCTCATGAACCCATGTGCCAAGTTTCAAAAGGATTGGACGAAAGCCCTAGGAGGAGTTCGTTCAAATACGCCCCCTTCTTAACAGTTCGAAACACAAAAAATGGTGATTTTCATGCTTAAATATCTCACTTCCTGTTAATTTTACAAATTGCTCCAAGAGACTTTTTTGTAGGTCTTGTGATGCCCCATAACTCAGCTGAGTTTCATAACTCTGTGTTCAAAACTGTGGCGGGGCTGTCCCAAAGAAAAATTCAAGGGGGCGCTATAAAGCGCTTTGCCCCGCCCCCTCATTAATTATGCAGCCGAATTTTGCGTACATTGGTCTTAACAACCCCAACAAGTTTCAGACAGCTGTGACAAAGTATATGATAGCCGAACAGTTTTGCCTGAAAATCAGCCAAAAAGTAAAGGGAGTCTGGTTTTTCGGTGAAAAAAAAGGCAGCGTCCACTTTGACGCGCCGTCACGGCCACGCCCTTTTATGAAAAGTTGAAATTATTTCTCAGATGTCAAGTCCAAGGCCTTGACAACATCCACACCTAGTTTGAGGTGGATATGATGAATATTGTTCGAGCTGCACGCCATCTCGTAAAAGTGGTGTTTTTTGTCGTCACTAGGAGGCGCTATGAAAATCACCGAATATTTTTGTGGAAATGTATTTTAGGCCAGACTGCCATTATATATTCAAAGTTTGGTGAAGATTGGAGAATTTTTCACAAAGTTATAGCACTTTGAAATTTTATGGCAAAATGGAGAATTTCGTGGCCCCCCCTCTGACATAGTACATCAAAAAGTTATGATTTTGATAACTTTTATCGTCAAAGCCTCATGAACACACACGCCAAGTTTCAAAAGGATCGGACGAAAGCCCTAGGAGGAGTTCGTTCAAATACGACCCCTGGAAATGACCAAAAAATCACAAAAACGTGAACTTTGACCCAAAATGGCCGCCGTACCCTTTACCGAAACCCGGGTCACCAAGAGACTTTTTGGTGCGTCTCGATATGTTTCATACACCCTCCAAATCCCATCCGCGTGGATGAAACAGTGTCCGGGGGCTCCTCCGACAACCGAAACCTAGGTGGCGCCGTAGAGCCATTTCTGTACGCTCGTGCGCGAGACCCCCAAAATACGAAATTTTACGCCCAACTTTGGGGGGGTACGCAAAGTTTCATGAGTTTTTGGGGATATTAAAGCCTTGAAAAAGGCAATTCATTGGGTGGAAGAAAAAGGAAAATAATAATAAAAAAAAAATAATAAACATTTGAAATACAATAGGGCTTCGCACGGTTTCCGTGCTCGGGCCCTAATAATAAAAAAAAAAATAAACATTTGAAATACAATAGGGCTTCGCACGTTTCCGTGCTCGGGCCCTAATTAAAGCTGCAAGCAGCGATGGTCGGGCCCTCGCATATGCGCACGTCGAAATGTGCGCACGTCGAAATGTGCATAATATCGTTCTTTATACATCTGCTTAATAACCACAAGAAGTTTCAGACAGCTCTCATAGACTCAGATCTGGCCAGGAGTCATGTGCGACAATGTACAACTTTATTTCACTGATATAATGTACAGTTACTATTACATGTCATATTCTGTCTACATTATGTTTGAGAACATTGCAGCATGGCGACAGTCAACATGTGCGACAATGTACTTTGAGTTTTGCTTTATTTTACACATTTTTTCCAATTGCAGCGCCCCCCAACATGCGCCATGGGGCGCTATAGAGCTTTTTTGTGCTTAATGGTCCAAGATAGTTTTTTGTAGGTACTGCCCAGTTCTACAATTCAGCTGAGTTTCGTGAGTCTGTGGGCAAAACTGTGGTGGGGCTGTTCCACTGAAAAATCAAGGGGGCGCTATAGAGCAAATTTGCCCAAGTCCAAGGCCTTGACAACATCCACACCAAGTTTGAGGTGGATATGATCAATATTGTCCGAGCTGCACGCCATCTCGTAAAAGTGGTATTTTTTGTCTCCACTAGGAGGCGCTATGCAAATTACAGATATTTTGTTTGGAAATGTATTGTAGGCCAGACTACCGTTGTATATGAGAAGTTTTTGTGAAGATTGGAGAATTTTTCACAAAGTTTAGCACTTTGAGTTTTATGGCAAAATGGAGAATTTCGTGGCCCCCCCTCTGACATAGTACATCAAAAAGTTATGATTTTGATAACTTTTCAATCGTCAAAGCCTCATGAAACCCAGTGCCAAGTTTCAAAAGGATTGGACGAAAGCCCTAGGAGGAGTTCGTTCAAATACGCCCCTTCTTAACAGTTCGAACACAAAAAATGGTGATTTCATGCTTAAATACTCACTTCCTGTAATTTTACAAATTGCTCTCCAAGAGACTTTTTTGTAGGTCTTGTGATGCCCCCATAACTCAGCTGAGTTTTCATAACTCTGTGTTCAAAACTGTGGCGGGGCTGTCCCAAAAAAATTCAAGGGGGCGCTATAGCGCTTTGCCCCGCCCCCTCATTAATTATGCAGCCGAATTTGCGTAACATTGGTCTTAACAAC
>ML241013.1:0-51198 GCA_004119915.2 Collichthys lucidus
AAACGGCAACGTCTACTACCTCAGCTAGTCTCCCAGGGGCACGAAACCAACCCCAGCTGTACTAGGGGCACGAGGCTCCTGCCAGCGGGGCTATTGGGTTTTAACCAAGGGAAGGGTGCTTAAGAGTAGGTACGCAGGTTCGGCTGGAGAGCCTGGTCTAGTGGGGTTGGTTGGTTGGCCCATACACCAGGGAGGAGGTCAGGGGGTCCCTGGGGCCAGCGCAACCCAGTCCTGAGAAGGCCCCTGAGAGTGAGGTGAGGCATGGGAGGGCCTGGTTCCTGGAGATGTCTGAGGCCTCCACTGTGTCTGTGTTTATGTGTGTGATTCTCTCTCTCACTCTCTCTCTCTCTCTCTCTCTCTCTCTCTCTCTAAAGCTGAGAAAGAAATGTGATTATTGTTACAGTGTGCTCAACATGAGGCAGCAAGGGAGGGCAACAGAGATGCCAAGGCCAGCCTGAAACATTTGGGGACTGTTCGAATGAGTCTGAATAAGTGGCCTAAACATATCATATCAAACATAAACATGCTTGAAAACGCTGTAAAAAAGAAAAACTTAATCCTGAAGTATGCTCTGTGTGTGGGCGCACATACATGTTCGTGTGAAACAGAAAAATAAGAATAAAATAATCTTATCTCTAAATAATTCCCTTACTGTACAGATCTAAATATCAAACACAGCTCCCAATAATATGACATAAAGATGAACAGTTCTAAACGTTGCCTAAACTGTCATCATTGTGTGGTGTTTGCTGCCACCTGCTGGGCAAAACCTGCAACAATCACATTCTGAATCCCTGGAAATTCACTTCAATTCAATTCAATTTTATTTATATAGTGCTATATCATAGACAACAAAGGTTATCTAATGACACTTTTCATACAGAGCAGGTCTAGACTCTTTATAATCAGTTCCCGAAATCACATTTTAAACATCCTTTGCCCAGTGAAGTGAATTCTATGCAGTGCCTTGTATTTTCCGAATTGTAGGTTGTAGGATTTTAAGTCATGAGTTTGGTAGACATTGGTGTTTGGAGATTTGCTTTATTTGTCCTTGTTTATGATACAGTCTGATAATCTAAATATTTGTTCATGTTTTTTTCTAGGTATTCTCAAAGAAGTCACTGAGTCCAGCTCAGATGTTTGCTGTGGTGGTGTGTGTTTATCCTAAAGCATGCCAGCATACTGGAGTACTTACAGACACAGAGTGCATCTGAGCCACTGAGTTGACCCGAGAAAATGAAATGGAGCACTTTTATAAAGTAAGACAACTGTGATCAAACAATATGTAAATGGACAAAGTGTAAGGGGAGGTTGAGTTTATTATGTCTTGGTTGTTGTATTTTTTCTGTTTGTGCTCTTTCTGTTTCCCCCTTCCATTTCTGTTTCCCTGCAGAGCTTGTGTGTTGCAGGGGGTGTGGCTGGCTCCTCCCGTTGGCAGCAGAGGATATTATTATATTATTATAAGGACAGAGCTTAGATTTTGTTGAGCCAGCAAAGCAGCGATGTCATTTTGTCTCTGCATAATGTTTACAATTTCATCGTGAGAACCATTTGTCAGAGCATGATATTGAGGGTGTAGTCCTGCTTGATCTTGATCAGCAGCCGATGCAATGATGCACTGATTGACCAAAATCCAAAAATGTCCCATCCCTTCGTGTTTCTCTGCTTTTTTTAGGCATAACAGCTTGTGGTTGAGGTATGACAGGCACATCAGTAACATTTACCTTTTTATCCAAAGTTACTGGTACAAACATGTTAGCATCAGGATTCAATACATTTGCTCTTTGACAAATGTTCTTTTCAAAATAAGAGTTCCTCCCGTCTGAACGTTTTAAACCACACAGAGAGGAATTAATCTCGAGAACATTACGTTTTGCACTTGTTGCAGCCCGTTGTACTTTCAGTTTTTCCTCTTTATCTTCGATTAAATGTTTCCTTTTGAGCGCAGCAACGCGCTGCATCAGTGCTGCCTTTTCGTCCTGGGCTTTAATGCGAGCTGATGCGGTCGAGGATGTCCATGATAACTGGGAGTGTGGTTTTACAGAGTTTATCTTTACACTTGACACATTGGAAGCCTTATTGTCAGGATTTATTTCATCAGTGACACCTTGATCATCAGGAGATTCAACATTTCCGTTTGTTTCAGTGAAATCATTCAACTTTTTCATCTTTGCCTCGAAGTATTCACATTGTCTTTTAATTTCATCTTGTGGCAAAGGTAAGTTTATTAAAGAAAGATGCCGCTCTTTTGCGTCTTGACAACACTGGATAAGATTTGCAAGCTCCAAGTTCACAGAATCGACATTATCATTTGATTCCATTAACACAGTGATTTTTTCCACAGACTTTTTTGCTTGTTTGAACTTCACACTCCTTTTTTCCTGGCTCATTTCTATATAGAAACACAATCATTTAGATCTGAGTTTAAATGTCCTTTTAGCTGGCACCAATTCAGCCTCTTTCAGTGTATCATCAGACATTTTGAGTTTTTCAAAACTGCTTGTTGTGCAGCAATCAAAACCCAAATGGACAAAACAAAGCAAAACAATTGAATTATTGGCTGATCAGATCCATTTCATCACACTCACAGCACCACACACTAAGCAATTTTATGAATGGAAGCTGCTGAGAGCTATGCGTAAAGTGTGCGTAATGTAGTCCTGCTTGATCTTGATCAGCAGCCGATGCAATGATGCACTGATTGACCAAAATCCAAAAATGTCCCATCCGTTCGTGTTTCTCTGCTTTTTTAGGCATAACAGCTTGTGGTTGAGGTATGACAGGCACATCAGTAACATTCACCTTTTTATCCAAAGTTACTGGTACAAACATGTTAGCATCAGGATTCAATACATTTGCTCTTTGACAAATGTTCTTTTCAAAATAAGAGTTCCTCCCGTCTGAACGTTTTGAGCCACACACAGATGAATTAATCTCCAGAACATTAAGTTTTGCACTTGTTGCAGCCAGTTGTACTTTCAGTTTTCCTCTTTATCTTCGATTAAATGTTTCCTTTTGAGCACAGCAACGCGCTGCATCAGTGCTGCCTTTTCGTCCTGGGCTTTAATGCGAGCTGATGCGGTCGAGGATGTCCATGATAACTGGGAGTGTGGTTTTACAGAGTTTATCTTTACACTTGACACATTGGAAGCCCTATTGTCAGGATTTATTTCATCAGTGACACCTTGATCATCAGGAGATTCAACATTTCCGTTTGTTTCAGTGAAATCATTCAACTTTTTCATCTTTGCCTCGAAGTATTCACATTGTCTTTTAATTTCATCTTGTGGCAAAGGTAAGTTTATTAAAGAAAGATGCCGCTCTTTTGCGTCTTGACAACACTGGATAAGATTTGCAAGCTCCAAGTTCACAGAATCGACATTATCATTTGATTCCATTAACACAGTGATTTTTTCCACAGACTTTTTTGCTTGTTTGAACTTCACACTCCTTTTTCCTGGCTCATTTCTATATAGAAACACAATCATTTAGATCTGAGTTTAAATGTCCTTTTAGCTGGCACCAATTCAGGCTCTTTAGTGTATCATCAGACATTTTGAGTTTTTCAAAACTGCTTGTTGTGCAGCAATCAAAACCCAAAATGGACAAAACAAAGCAAAACATTTGAATTATGGCTGATCAGATCCATTTTCATCACACTCACAGCACCACACACTAAGCATTTTATGAATGGAAGCTGCTGAAGCTATGCGTAAAGTGTGCGTAATGTAGTCCGCTTGATCTTGATCAGCAGCCGATGCAATGATGCACTGATTGACCAAAATCCAAAATGTCCCATCCCTTCGTGTTTCTCTGCTTTTTTTAGGCATAACAGCTTGTGGTTGAGGTATGACAGGCACATCAGTAACATTCACCTTTTTATCCAAAGTTACTGGTACAAACATGTTAGCATCAGGATTCAATACATTTGCTCTTTGACAAATGTTCTTTTCAAAATAAGAGTTCCTCCCGTCTGAACGTTTTGAGCCACACACAGATGAATTAATCTCCAGAACATTAAGTTTTGCACTTGTTGCAGCCAGTTGTACTTTCAGTTTTTCCTCTTTATCTTCGATTAAATGTTTCCTTTTGAGCACAGCAACGCGCTGCATCAGTGCTGCCTTTTCGTCCTGGGCTTTAATGCGAGCTGATGCGGTCGAGGATGTCCATGATAACTGGGAGTGTGGTTTTACAGAGTTTATCTTTACACTTGACACATTGGAAGCCCTATTGTCAGGATTTATTTCATCAGTGACACCTTGATCATCAGGAGATTCAACATTTCCGTTTGTTTCAGTGAAATCATTCAACTTTTTCATCTTTGCCTCGAAGTATTCACATTGTCTTTTAATTTCATCTTGTGGCAAAGGTAAGTTTATTAAAGAAAGATGCCGCTCTTTTGCGTCTTGACAACACTGGATAAGATTTGCAAGCTCCAAGTTCACAGAATCGACATTATCATTTGATTCCATTAACACAGTGATTTTTTCCACAGACTTTTTTGCTTGTTTGAACTTCACACTCCTTTTTTCCTGGCTCATTTCTATATAGAAACACAATCATTTAGATCTGAGTTTAAATGTCCTTTTAGCTGGCACCAATTCAGGCTCTTTCAGTGTATCATCAGACATTTTGAGTTTTTCAAAACTGCTTGTTGTGCAGCAATCAAAACCCAAAATGGACAAAACAAAGCAAAACATTTGAATTATTGGCTGATCAGATCCATTTCATCACACTCACAGCACCACACACTAAGCAATTTTATGAATGGAAGCTGCTGAGAGCTATGCGTAAAGTGTGCGTAATGTAGTCCTGCTTGATCTTGATCAGCAGCCGATGCAATGATGCACTGATTGACCAAAATCCAAAAATGTCCCATCCGTTCGTGTTTCTCTGCTTTTTTTAGGCATAACAGCTTGTGGTTGAGGTATGACAGGCACATCAGTAACATTCACCTTTTTATCCAAAGTTACTGGTACAAACATGTTAGCATCAGAATTCAATACATTTGCACTTTGACAAATGTTCTTTTCAAAATAGAGTTCCTCCCGTCTGAACGTTTTGAGCCACACACAGATGAATTAATCTCCAGAACATTAAGTTTTGCACTTGTTGCAGCCAGTTGTACTTTCAGTTTTTCCTCTTTATCTTCGATTAAATGTTTCCTTTTGAGCACAGCAACGCGCTGCATCAGTGCTGCCTTTTCGTCCTGGGCTTTAATGCGAGCTGATGCGGTCGAGGATGTCCATGATAACTGGGAGTGTGGTTTTACAGAGTTTATCTTTACACTTGACACATTGGAAGCCCTATTGTCAGGATTTATTTCATCAGTGACACCTTGATCATCAGGAGATTCAACATTTCCGTTTGTTTCAGTGAAATCATTCAACTTTTTCATCTTTGCCTCGAAGTATTCACATTGTCTTTTAATTTCATCTTGTGGCAAAGGTAAGTTTATTAAAGAAAGATGCCGCTCTTTTGCGTCTTGACAACACTGGATAAGATTTGCAAGCTCCAAGTTCACAGAATCGACATTATCATTTGATTCCATTAACACAGTGATTTTTTCCACAGACTTTTTTGCTTGTTTGAACTTCACACTCCTTTTTTCCTGGCTCATTTCTATATAGAAACACAATCATTTAGATCTGAGTTTAAATGTCCTTTTAGCTGGCACCAATTCAGGCTCTTTCAGTGTATCATCAGACATTTTGAGTTTTTCAAAACTGCTTGTTGTGCAGCAATCAAAACCCAAAATGGACAAAACAAAGCAAAACATTTGAATTATTGGCTGATCAGATCCATTTCATCACACTCACAGCACCACACACTAAGCAATTTTATGAATGGAAGCTGCTGAGAGCTATGCGTAAAGTGTGCGTAATGTAGTCCTGCTTGATCTTGATCAGCAGCCGATGCAATGATGCACTGATTGACCAAAATCCAAAAATGTCCCATCCGTTCGTGTTTCTCTGCTTTTTTTAGGCATAACAGCTTGTGGTTGAGGTATGACAGGCACATCAGTAACATTCACCTTTTTATCCAAAGTTACTGGTACAAACATGTTAGCATCAGGATTCAATACATTTGCTCTTTGACAAATGTTCTTTTCAAAATAAGAGTTCCTCCCGTCTGAACGTTTTGAGCCACACACAGATGAATTAATCTCCAGAACATTAAGTTTTGCACTTGTTGCAGCCAGTTGTACTTTCAGTTTTTCCTCTTTATCTTCGATTAAATGTTTCCTTTTGAGCACAGCAACGCGCTGCATCAGTGCTGCCTTTTCGTCCTGGGCTTTAATGCGAGCTGATGCGGTCGAGGATGTCCATGATAACTGGGAGTGTGGTTTTACAGAGTTTATCTTTACACTTGACACATTGGAAGCCCTATTGTCAGGATTTATTTCATCAGTGACACCTTGATCATCAGGAGATTCAACATTTCCGTTTGTTTCAGTGAAATCATTCAACTTTTTCATCTTTGCCTCGAAGTATTCACATTGTCTTTTAATTTCATCTTGTGGCAAAGGTAAGTTTATTAAAGAAAGATGCCGCTCTTTTGCGTCTTGACAACACTGGATAAGATTTGCAAGCTCCAAGTTCACAGAATCGACATTATCATTTGATTCCATTAACACAGTGATTTTTTCCACAGACTTTTTTGCTTGTTTGAACTTCACACTCCTTTTTTCCTGGCTCATTTCTATATAGAAACACAATCATTTAGATCTGAGTTTAAATGTCCTTTTAGCTGGCACCAATTCAGGCTCTTTCAGTGTATCATCAGACATTTTGAGTTTTTCAAAACTGCTTGTTGTGCAGCAATCAAAACCCAAAATGGACAAAACAAAGCAAAACATTTGAATTATTGGCTGATCAGATCCATTTCATCACACTCACAGCACCACACACTAAGCAATTTTATGAATGGAAGCTGCTGAGAGCTATGCGTAAAGTGTGCGTAATGTAGTCCTGCTTGATCTTGATCAGCAGCCGATGCAATGATGCACTGATTGACCAAAATCCAAAAATGTCCCATCCCTTCGTGTTTCTCTGCTTTTTTTAGGCATAACAGCTTGTGGTTGAGGTATGACAGGCACATCAGTAACATTCACCTTTTTATCCAAAGTTACTGGTACAAACATGTTAGCATCAGAATTCAATACATTTGCACTTTGACAAATGTTCTTTTCAAAATATGAGTTCCTCCCGTCTGAACGTTTTGAGCCACACACAGATGAATTAATCTCCAGAACATTAAGTTTTGCACTTGTTGCAGCCAGTTGTACTTTCAGTTTTTCCTCTTTATCTTCGATTAAATGTTTCCTTTTGAGCACAGCAACGCGCTGCATCAGTGCTGCCTTTTCGTCCTGGGCTTTAATGCGAGCTGATGCGGTCGAGGATGTCCATGATAACTGGGAGTGTGGTTTTACAGAGTTTATCTTTACACTTGACACATTGGAAGCCCTATTGTCAGGATTTATTTCATCAGTGACACCTTGATCATCAGGAGATTCAACATTTCCGTTTGTTTCAGTGAAATCATTCAACTTTTTCATCTTTGCCTCGAAGTATTCACATTGTCTTTTAATTTCATCTTGTGGCAAAGGTAAGTTTATTAAAGAAAGATGCCGCTCTTTTGCGTCTTGACAACACTGGATAAGATTTGCAAGCTCCAAGTTCACAGAATCGACATTATCATTTGATTCCATTAACACAGTGATTTTTTCCACAGACTTTTTTGCTTGTTTGAACTTCACACTCCTTTTTTCCTGGCTCATTTCTATATAGAAACACAATCATTTAGATCTGAGTTTAAATGTCCTTTTAGCTGGCACCAATTCAGGCTCTTTCAGTGTATCATCAGACATTTTGAGTTTTTCAAAACTGCTTGTTGTGCAGCAATCAAAACCCAAAATGGACAAAACAAAGCAAAACATTTGAATTATTGGCTGATCAGATCCATTTCATCACACTCACAGCACCACACACTAAGCAATTTTATGAATGGAAGCTGCTGAGAGCTATGCGTAAAGTGTGCGTAATGTAGTCCTGCTTGATCTTGATCAGCAGCCGATGCAATGATGCACTGATTGACCAAAATCCAAAAATGTCCCATCCGTTCGTGTTTCTCTGCTTTTTTTAGGCATAACAGCTTGTGGTTGAGGTATGACAGGCACATCAGTAACATTCACCTTTTTATCCAAAGTTACTGGTACAAACATGTTAGCATCAGGAATTCAATACATTTGCTCTTTGACAAATGTTCTTTTCAAAATAAGAGTTCCTCCCGTCTGAACGTTTTGAGCCACACACAGATGAATTAATCTCCAGAACATTAAGTTTTGCACTTGTTGCAGCCAGTTGTACTTTCAGTTTTTCCTCTTTATCTTCGATTAAATGTTTCCTTTTGAGCACAGCAACGCGCTGCATCAGTGCTGCCTTTTCGTCCTGGGCTTTAATGCGAGCTGATGCGGTCGAGGATGTCCATGATAACTGGGAGTGTGGTTTTACAGAGTTTATCTTTACACTTGACACATTGGAAGCCCTATTGTCAGGATTTATTTCATCAGTGACACCTTGATCATCAGGAGATTCAACATTTCCGTTTGTTTCAGTGAAATCATTCAACTTTTTCATCTTTGCCTCGAAGTATTCACATTGTCTTTTAATTTCATCTTGTGGCAAAGGTAAGTTTATTAAAGAAAGATGCCGCTCTTTTGCGTCTTGACAACACTGGATAAGATTTGCAAGCTCCAAGTTCACAGAATCGACATTATCATTTGATTCCATTAACACAGTGATTTTTTCCACAGACTTTTTTGCTTGTTTGAACTTCACACTCCTTTTTTCCTGGCTCATTTCTATATAGAAACACAATCATTTAGATCTGAGTTTAAATGTCCTTTTAGCTGGCACCAATTCAGGCTCTTTCAGTGTATCATCAGACATTTTGAGTTTTTCAAAACTGCTTGTTGTGCAGCAATCAAAACCCAAAATGGACAAAACAAAGCAAAACATTTGAATTATTGGCTGATCAGATCCATTTCATCACACTCACAGCACCACACACTAAGCAATTTTATGAATGGAAGCTGCTGAGAGCTATGCGTAAAGTGTGCGTAATGTAGTCCTGCTTGATCTTGATCAGCAGCCGATGCAATGATGCACTGATTGACCAAAATCCAAAAATGTCCCATCCCTTCGTGTTTCTCTGCTTTTTTTAGGCATAACAGCTTGTGGTTGAGGTATGACAGGCACATCAGTAACATTCACCTTTTTATCCAAAGTTACTGGTACAAACATGTTAGCATCAGAATTCAATACATTTGCACTTTGACAAATGTTCTTTTCAAAATATGAGTTCCTCCCGTCTGAACGTTTTGAGCCACACACAGATGAATTAATCTCCAGAACATTAAGTTTTGCACTTGTTGCAGCCAGTTGTACTTTCAGTTTTTCCTCTTTATCTTCGATTAAATGTTTCCTTTTGAGCACAGCAACGCGCTGCATCAGTGCTGCCTTTTCGTCCTGGGCTTTAATGCGAGCTGATGCGGTCGAGGATGTCCATGATAACTGGGAGTGTGGTTTTACAGAGTTTATCTTTACACTTGACACATTGGAAGCCCTATTGTCAGGATTTATTTCATCAGTGACACCTTGATCATCAGGAGATTCAACATTTCCGTTTGTTTCAGTGAAATCATTCAACTTTTTCATCTTTGCCTCGAAGTATTCACATTGTCTTTTAATTTCATCTTGTGGCAAAGGTAAGTTTATTAAAGAAAGATGCCGCTCTTTTGCGTCTTGACAACACTGGATAAGATTTGCAAGCTCCAAGTTCACAGAATCGACATTATCATTTGATTCCATTAACACAGTGATTTTTTCCACAGACTTTTTTGCTTGTTTGAACTTCACACTCCTTTTTTCCTGGCTCATTTCTATATAGAAACACAATCATTTAGATCTGAGTTTAAATGTCCTTTTAGCTGGCACCAATTCAGGCTCTTTCAGTGTATCATCAGACATTTTGAGTTTTTCAAAACTGCTTGTTGTGCAGCAATCAAAACCCAAAATGGACAAAACAAAGCAAAACATTTGAATTATTGGCTGATCAGATCCATTTCATCACACTCACAGCACCACACACTAAGCAATTTTATGAATGGAAGCTGCTGAGAGCTATGCGTAAAGTGTGCGTAATGTAGTCCTGCTTGATCTTGATCAGCAGCCGATGCAATGATGCACTGATTGACCAAAATCCAAAAATGTCCCATCCCGTTCGTGTTTCTCTGCTTTTTTTAGGCATAACAGCTTGTGGTTGAGGTATGACAGGCACATCAGTAACATTCACCTTTTTATCCAAAGTTACTGGTACAAACATGTTAGCATCAGAATTCAATACATTTGCATCTTTGACAAATGTTCTTTTCAAAATATGAGTTCCTCCCGTCTGAACGTTTTGAGCCACACACAGATGAATTAATCTCCAGAACATTAAGTTTTGCACTTGTTGCAGCCAGTTGTACTTTCAGTTTTTCCTCTTTATCTTCGATTAAATGTTTCCTTTTGAGCACAGCAACGCGCTGCATCAGTGCTGCCTTTTCGTCCTGGGCTTTAATGCGAGCTGATGCGGTCGAGGATGTCCATGATAACTGGGAGTGTGGTTTTACAGAGTTTATCTTTACACTTGACACATTGGAAGCCCTATTGTCAGGATTTATTTCATCAGTGACACCTTGATCATCAGGAGATTCAACATTTCCGTTTGTTTCAGTGAAATCATTCAACTTTTTCATCTTTGCCTCGAAGTATTCACATTGTCTTTTAATTTCATCTTGTGGCAAAGGTAAGTTTATTAAAGAAAGATGCCGCTCTTTTGCGTCTTGACAACACTGGATAAGATTTGCAAGCTCCAAGTTCACAGAATCGACATTATCATTTGATTCCATTAACACAGTGATTTTTTCCACAGACTTTTTTGCTTGTTTGAACTTCACACTCCTTTTTTCCTGGCTCATTTCTATATAGAAACACAATCATTTAGATCTGAGTTTAAATGTCCTTTTAGCTGGCACCAATTCAGGCTCTTTCAGTGTATCATCAGACATTTTGAGTTTTTCAAAACTGCTTGTTGTGCAGCAATCAAAACCCAAAATGGACAAAACAAAGCAAAACATTTGAATTATTGGCTGATCAGATCCATTTCATCACACTCACAGCACCACACACTAAGCAATTTTATGAATGGAAGCTGCTGAGAGCTATGCGTAAAGTGTGCGTAATGTAGTCCTGCTTGATCTTGATCAGCAGCCGATGCAATGATGCACTGATTGACCAAAATCCAAAAATGTCCCATCCCTTCGTGTTTCTCTGCTTTTTTTAGGCATAACAGCTTGTGGTTGAGGTATGACAGGCACATCAGTAACATTCACCTTTTTATCCAAAGTTACTGGTACAAACATGTTAGCATCAGAATTCAATACATTTGCACTTTGACAAATGTTCTTTTCAAAATATGAGTTCCTCCCGTCTGAACGTTTTGAGCCACACACAGATGAATTAATCTCCAGAACATTAAGTTTTGCACTTGTTGCAGCCAGTTGTACTTTCAGTTTTTCCTCTTTATCTTCGATTAAATGTTTCCTTTTGAGCACAGCAACGCGCTGCATCAGTGCTGCCTTTTCGTCCTGGGCTTTAATGCGAGCTGATGCGGTCGAGGATGTCCATGATAACTGGGAGTGTGGTTTTACAGAGTTTATCTTTACACTTGACACATTGGAAGCCCTATTGTCAGGATTTATTTCATCAGTGACACCTTGATCATCAGGAGATTCAACATTTCCGTTTGTTTCAGTGAAATCATTCAACTTTTTCATCTTTGCCTCGAAGTATTCACATTGTCTTTTAATTTCATCTTGTGGCAAAGGTAAGTTTATTAAAGAAAGATGCCGCTCTTTTGCGTCTTGACAACACTGGATAAGATTTGCAAGCTCCAAGTTCACAGAATCGACATTATCATTTGATTCCATTAACACAGTGATTTTTTCCACAGACTTTTTTGCTTGTTTGAACTTCACACTCCTTTTTTCCTGGCTCATTTCTATATAGAAACACAATCATTTAGATCTGAGTTTAAATGTCCTTTTAGCTGGCACCAATTCAGGCTCTTTCAGTGTATCATCAGACATTTTGAGTTTTTCAAAACTGCTTGTTGTGCAGCAATCAAAACCCAAAATGGACAAAACAAAGCAAAACATTTGAATTATTGGCTGATCAGATCCATTTCATCACACTCACAGCACCACACACTAAGCAATTTTATGAATGGAAGCTGCTGAGAGCTATGCGTAAAGTGTGCGTAATGTAGTCCTGCTTGATCTTGATCAGCAGCCGATGCAATGATGCACTGATTGACCAAAATCCAAAAATGTCCCATCCGTTCGTGTTTCTCTGCTTTTTTTAGGCATAACAGCTTGTGGTTGAGGTATGACAGGCACATCAGTAACATTCACCTTTTTATCCAAAGTTACTGGTACAAACATGTTAGCATCAGGATTCAATACATTTGCTCTTTGACAAATGTTCTTTTCAAAATAATGAGTTCCTCCCGTCTGAACGTTTTGAGCCACACACAGATGAATTAATCTCCAGAACATTAAGTTTTGCACTTGTTGCAGCCAGTTGTACTTTCAGTTTTTCCTCTTTATCTTCGATTAAATGTTTCCTTTTGAGCACAGCAACGCGCTGCATCAGTGCTGCCTTTTCGTCCTGGGCTTTAATGCGAGCTGATGCGGTCGAGGATGTCCATGATAACTGGGAGTGTGGTTTTACAGAGTTTATCTTTACACTTGACACATTGGAAGCCCTATTGTCAGGATTTATTTCATCAGTGACACCTTGATCATCAGGAGATTCAACATTTCCGTTTGTTTCAGTGAAATCATTCAACTTTTTCATCTTTGCCTCGAAGTATTCACATTGTCTTTTAATTTCATCTTGTGGCAAAGGTAAGTTTATTAAAGAAAGATGCCGCTCTTTTGCGTCTTGACAACACTGGATAAGATTTGCAAGCTCCAAGTTCACAGAATCGACATTATCATTTGATTCCATTAACACAGTGATTTTTTCCACAGACTTTTTTGCTTGTTTGAACTTCACACTCCTTTTTTCCTGGCTCATTTCTATATAGAAACACAATCATTTAGATCTGAGTTTAAATGTCCTTTTAGCTGGCACCAATTCAGGCTCTTTCAGTGTATCATCAGACATTTTGAGTTTTTCAAAACTGCTTGTTGTGCAGCAATCAAAACCCAAAATGGACAAAACAAAGCAAAACATTTGAATTATTGGCTGATCAGATCCATTTCATCACACTCACAGCACCACACACTAAGCAATTTTATGAATGGAAGCTGCTGAGAGCTATGCGTAAAGTGTGCGTAATGTAGTCCTGCTTGATCTTGATCAGCAGCCGATGCAATGATGCACTGATTGACCAAAATCCAAAAATGTCCCATCCCTTCGTGTTTCTCTGCTTTTTTTAGGCATAACAGCTTGTGGTTGAGGTATGACAGGCACATCAGTAACATTCACCTTTTTATCCAAAGTTACTGGTACAAACATGTTAGCATCAGAATTCAATACATTTGCACTTTGACAAATGTTCTTTTCAAAATATGAGTTCCTCCCGTCTGAACGTTTTGAGCCACACACAGATGAATTAATCTCCAGAACATTAAGTTTTGCACTTGTTGCAGCCAGTTGTACTTTCAGTTTTTCCTCTTTATCTTCGATTAAATGTTTCCTTTTGAGCACAGCAACGCGCTGCATCAGTGCTGCCTTTTCGTCCTGGGCTTTAATGCGAGCTGATGCGGTCGAGGATGTCCATGATAACTGGGAGTGTGGTTTTACAGAGTTTATCTTTACACTTGACACATTGGAAGCCCTATTGTCAGGATTTATTTCATCAGTGACACCTTGATCATCAGGAGATTCAACATTTCCGTTTGTTTCAGTGAAATCATTCAACTTTTTCATCTTTGCCTCGAAGTATTCACATTGTCTTTTAATTTCATCTTGTGGCAAAGGTAAGTTTATTAAAGAAAGATGCCGCTCTTTTGCGTCTTGACAACACTGGATAAGATTTGCAAGCTCCAAGTTCACAGAATCGACATTATCATTTGATTCCATTAACACAGTGATTTTTTCCACAGACTTTTTTGCTTGTTTGAACTTCACACTCCTTTTTTCCTGGCTCATTTCTATATAGAAACACAATCATTTAGATCTGAGTTTAAATGTCCTTTTAGCTGGCACCAATTCAGGCTCTTTCAGTGTATCATCAGACATTTTGAGTTTTTCAAAACTGCTTGTTGTGCAGCAATCAAAACCCAAAATGGACAAAACAAAGCAAAACATTTGAATTATTGGCTGATCAGATCCATTTCATCACACTCACAGCACCACACACTAAGCAATTTTATGAATGGAAGCTGCTGAGAGCTATGCGTAAAGTGTGCGTAATGTAGTCCTGCTTGATCTTGATCAGCAGCCGATGCAATGATGCACTGATTGACCAAAATCCAAAAATGTCCCATCCCTTCGTGTTTCTCTGCTTTTTTTAGGCATAACAGCTTGTGGTTGAGGTATGACAGGCACATCAGTAACATTCACCTTTTTATCCAAAGTTACTGGTACAAACATGTTAGCATCAGAATTCAATACATTTGCACTTTGACAAATGTTCTTTTCAAAATATGAGTTCCTCCCGTCTGAACGTTTTGAGCCACACACAGATGAATTAATCTCCAGAACATTAAGTTTTGCACTTGTTGCAGCCAGTTGTACTTTCAGTTTTTCCTCTTTATCTTCGATTAAATGTTTCCTTTTGAGCACAGCAACGCGCTGCATCAGTGCTGCCTTTTCGTCCTGGGCTTTAATGCGAGCTGATGCGGTCGAGGATGTCCATGATAACTGGGAGTGTGGTTTTACAGAGTTTATCTTTACACTTGACACATTGGAAGCCCTATTGTCAGGATTTATTTCATCAGTGACACCTTGATCATCAGGAGATTCAACATTTCCGTTTGTTTCAGTGAAATCATTCAACTTTTTCATCTTTGCCTCGAAGTATTCACATTGTCTTTTAATTTCATCTTGTGGCAAAGGTAAGTTTATTAAAGAAAGATGCCGCTCTTTTGCGTCTTGACAACACTGGATAAGATTTGCAAGCTCCAAGTTCACAGAATCGACATTATCATTTGATTCCATTAACACAGTGATTTTTTCCACAGACTTTTTTGCTTGTTTGAACTTCACACTCCTTTTTTCCTGGCTCATTTCTATATAGAAACACAATCATTTAGATCTGAGTTTAAATGTCCTTTTAGCTGGCACCAATTCAGGCTCTTTCAGTGTATCATCAGACATTTTGAGTTTTTCAAAACTGCTTGTTGTGCAGCAATCAAAACCCAAAATGGACAAAACAAAGCAAAACATTTGAATTATTGGCTGATCAGATCCATTTCATCACACTCACAGCACCACACACTAAGCAATTTTATGAATGGAAGCTGCTGAGAGCTATGCGTAAAGTGTGCGTAATGTAGTCCTGCTTGATCTTGATCAGCAGCCGATGCAATGATGCACTGATTGACCAAAATCCAAAAATGTCCCATCCCTTCGTGTTTCTCTGCTTTTTTTAGGCATAACAGCTTGTGGTTGAGGTATGACAGGCACATCAGTAACATTCACCTTTTTATCCAAAGTTACTGGTACAAACATGTTAGCATCAGAATTCAATACATTTGCACTTTGACAAATGTTCTTTTCAAAATATGAGTTCCTCCCGTCTGAACGTTTTGAGCCACACACAGATGAATTAATCTCCAGAACATTAAGTTTTGCACTTGTTGCAGCCAGTTGTACTTTCAGTTTTTCCTCTTTATCTTCGATTAAATGTTTCCTTTTGAGCACAGCAACGCGCTGCATCACTGCTGCCTTTTCGTCCTGGGCTTTAATGCGAGCTGATGCGGTCGAGGATGTCCATGATAACTGGGAGTGTGGTTTTACAGAGTTTATCTTTACACTTGACACATTGGTAGCCCTATTGTCAGGATTTATTTCATCAGTGACACCTTGATCATCAGGAGATTCAACATTTCCGTTTGTTTCAGTGAAATCATTCAACTTTTTCATCTTTGCCTCGAAGTATTCACATTGTCTTTTAATTTCATCTTGTGGCAAAGGTAAGTTTATTAAAGAAAGATGCCGCTCTTTTGCGTCTTGACAACACTGGATAAGATTTGCAAGCTCCAAGTTCACAGAATCGACATTATCATTTGATTCCATTAACACAGTGATTTTTTCCACAGACTTTTTTGCTTGTTTGAACTTCACACTCCTTTTTTCCTGGCTCATTTCTATATAGAAACACAATCATTTAGATCTGAGTTTAAATGTCCTTTTAGCTGGCACCAATTCAGGCTCTTTTAGTGTATCATCAGACATTTTGAGTTTTTCAAAACTGCTTGTTGTGCAGCAATCAAAACCCAAAATGGACAAAACAAAGCAAAACATTTGAATTATTGGCTGATCAGATCCATTTCATCACACTCACAGCACCACACACTAAGCAATTTTAAGAATGGAAGCTGCTGAGAGCTATGCGTAAAGTGTGCGTAATGTAGTCCTGCTTGATCTTGATCAGCAGCCGATGCAATGATGCACTGATTGACCAAAATCCAAAAATGTCCCATCCCTTCGTGTTTCTCTGCTTTTTTTAGGCATAACAGCTTGTGGTTGAGGTATGACAGGCACATCAGTAACATTCACCTTTTTATCCAAAGTTACTGGTACAAACATGTTAGCATCAGAATTCAATACATTTGCACTTTGACAAATGTTCTTTTCAAAATATGAGTTTGTCGTGGTTTTTCCGTGGCTGCCGAAGTCGGTCTGTGGATACTTGAAAATAAAAGAACTGCAACTCTTCTTGACTTGAATAATTAGGACTTTATTCAAAGAAACAAGTGAGTTTGAGATGCATCTCTTCCAAGCCTCATGCCAAATTGTCCCAATAGTTCTCCCCCTGTTCTCCTCTTGGGCCCGGTCTTATATCCCCAAGAATGCATACCAAAGCAACTTTGAACAGGGGCATGAAGTTCCCAAGGGCCCCATACTATTCTCCCTAAAAAAGGCATAAACAATACAAAAGTCATAAACAATTCAGGTCTGAACATCCTTGACTTAAACATCCTCTCCAAAGGTCATACAACACATGTTACACTGCTTATACTGCACTCCCACAGAAGAGTAGCCGAGGGCAAGGAGACTTAGAGAAAACATACAGAAAATATACTACATTCCCCCCTCCGCGGCTTCTTACAGTCGCGGCAGAGAAACACAGAGCTTAACTTAAACCTATATGATGTAATTTTCTTCTCACTTGTTTAATTCCAACAAAGTTTCTTTCTTCAAGTTTCTATTTTAATTCCCAGTACAATTTTAGGCAACTAATTTAATATTTACCTTTACAGTAATCCTATGCGCACATTATTTTAATTACTTTAGACTATGTAAAGTATTCAATTATCCTAATGAGGTCAAATTTATGGGCTAATCCCTCCCAACTGACAGAGCTCTTCCCAGGTAACCAAACGCTACTTTCCTAGAAATCCCAGGAAGTGCACTCTACTTAATTTACCAAACAACCTTTATCATATGAGTGCAGCTGAGAAGAAGTCCGTCCAAGTTGGGGAACCATCATCTAGTCGAAAACCACCTCTAGGAGATGTAAAAAGAGTAGACTGATGGATTCCTAATCTAGAGAAGATCTCATCCACAGGCCAATCAGGATGAAGACTCTCTCTTCAATTCAGTCATTTCCTAACAACAAATCATCACAAAACATTAACATTGGTTCACATCACTGATTACAAATGAATAAGTATACATATGTAACATAAAAACATAACATATGTAGATAAATGTATCATCCATGCTGGCTTCAGACATATATCAACTCAACATCATGATTGATGAACAGAAATCAATGTTGCCGTAGCTCATCCAGGGCTCACAGTCCTTTGTTATTGTCCCATTATGAGTCTCTGAGTCCAAGTGTAGGAGCCCCAGATCAGCTGCGCTTGAACATTCTCTCTTTTTTGTCCTGAGAGAGAGAGAAACCAAAAAGACAACCAGTATCTTGCAAAAACATTTGATATGGTATAGCATAAGCAGATACTAGACAACTGCTATTGTCAGATAACCGAAGAACAGGCGTGTCCAAAATACAAGTGTGAACCAAAGATATCTTTTACTCAGTAATATTCCAATTGTCCCCCCTTGTAACTTCTTATTCATTTTAGTCACATATTTCTTATCCATACTGGTTCCTGTTTGATATTTTGAACACCTCTGCTCCTGACAACACCACTGATCTAATCCTGAAATAAACAACAAAGAAATTAACAAATGGATATATATCAATACATATATTCAAATCAATCACTTAACAAATAAACACAAAATCAACCAAGGAAAACATGCATATATGGAGTACTCCAATACTAAATAGATGAATAACAAATGATTGTTGAAGCTGTCCCTGACCTAATCAATTACCCTAAGAGGTAACTAAAGGTCTGACAATGATCACCTTAAGACAGAACAGTCCCTCACAGTCACTTAATTGTCTATTAATCGCTGAAATCAAGACATTGCAAAATCTTCGACCCATGCACATTATGTACAGTAGAGGGTCACCACCATGGAGAGGTTACTAGCACATACGATGCATGGTGGTGTGGAATCCATCAGTTGTATATCATCCTAACATAATTGTAACTTTAACCTTTTAAACATGTATTACATTACTGTGAAAACCATCATTGAAAATAGATTTTAAAAAGTGATTCATAAAATGGAAATTCCTAAATGATTAAAAATCACATCTTTTAAAATACCAACCTACCAGTAAAGCCAGAATCGTTGCATAAATTTAACCTAAAATGGAACACACAGGTAACAGAAAACTGATTTTATCCCCGCAATGGCTGTTGGGTGAAACACCACAGCTCCAGAGGTTCAGTCGAAGGTACAGCAGAATGATACCATTCAGCACTGTCTTAATCAGAGCTTTGTCATGTGTTGTCCATTTACCTTGAGAAAAAGTCAGGGGGTGAACAATATAACAGTCATCACATCTGTCAATTGGACAGTCAAACATAACAGGGTTAACAGTTTGGTTAGTTTGGTTAGTTTGGTCAATAGGCAGTTTGGTTAAAGCGCAGGAAAAAGAAGTTCTGGTTGTCCCCAACACCTGGTTCCACCTGGGAGACATTCTAAGACATTTGATTAATACAAAATTTTCTTCATTAAAAGGATGAATTGGTTCCTTGGTTTTGTGATCTGCTCAGACACCTGTAATGATAAAATTCAAAACGTCAGTTAATCTTTTTACATATTCAGCCATGAATTCCTCCATCCAAAGCAGTTTCTCTTTGGCTTGATCAACATCCGCAGGTGAATCACCAGTTTACTTTCCCTACTTTTTGGATAAATGCTGATCCATTATCATAGCTCATTTCTGATGGTATGCCAAATTGTGGAATTATTTCTCTCTTTTTTTCATTACTCTGAGCACAAATTTCACACTGTTCCAACACTTCATCAACCATTGATTGCAAATATGGTGACCAATATCCTTGCTGTCTTATTATCCTAATTACTTCCCCCTTCGCACAGTGATCAACACTGTGCGCCTCAGATATCAACATAGTCAACAACGCTACTGGTGCAACCAACAACCCTCATGAGATCGCCACAGCCCTCTTTCATCCTTCGTTGCCCCCCTTTGTTGCCAGACGCAGTGTTCACTCAGTCCTGCATTTTGTTGCATTAGAATAATGTCTTCTGGAGTTACAATTGGTTCTAACGATACCAACGGTGTCATAATGGGAACTTCACTTTTTGCTGCTAGCTTGCTGCCTCATCTGCTGCGTTGTTACCTCATAGGATGGCAGCTACAGGCCTCTTCGACCCTGGCCACCACAGTGTTAAGATATGGTGGCACCTAGTCAAAGACAAATAATTAATACTGCCGAGGACCACAGGGCTTTACACATGACATTGTGCAACCTAAGGACAGAAAATATAACACATACTGTAAACACCGCGCTTGGGTCATCACAAATTTGCTTCAATCAAGTAGCTCAGCGATCTTATGATGTGTATATGTGGACTGTTTTCTGTTTTTCTTTGCTTCTGAAATTTGGGCTCGATTGCATAATTCCCATTTTCCCAACTCCTTAAGCTTGTAAACTCCTTGTGAGAGCACCAAATATTTATTTTTAGTTGACACAATGCATCTCTCCCTAGCAAATTTACAGGTGTGTGTTCAGATACTAGGATTGGCAGAATGGTTTTGTCGTTACCAATTGATAGTTGACCTGCCTTCTATTTGCACCTCTAACATTGGCTCTACATTAGCTGCTGATGTCATTATGGCTAATTGGCCCTCCCCAATAGGATTCTCTGGGCATCCCTAGTACACATTTTTAGGCCCACCCCCGGGATTGGCCGCACTGGCGTTCCCGCTTTGAGTGGGCTGACCCTCAGACCCCAGTCCTTCTTCCTGTTGAGCCGGCCATGGATTTTTAGGACAGTCTCGACGGTCATGTCTAGGTTGGTTACATCCCCAACACCGGTTATGTTGTCCAACCTGATTGCCCCTCCGGGCCGTTGTTTTCTTCCCTCTTCCTCTTGGTTGCTGTGTGTAAACATTAACAACAGGAGGAGCTTGTGGGGGTGGGGCAGGAAATTGGTGATGGATCGGAGGAATAGACGGCACAGCGACAGCAGGAGCAACAATTGCTCCACTGTGTGCTTCTTCATCATCATTCAATACGAGAGCCTGAACCTTTTTCTTGCTCTTATTTGTCAGTTCAGTTAGTTGAAGTTGTGAGATTTTCCTTTGAACAGCTCTCTCTTGTTCACGCAACTTCTGCTCTTCTTTCTTGTGTCTGTCTACTGCATGTATCACCTGGTCACAAAATTCTCTGTGACTTTTTGATGCCAACCCCACCACATCTTCAAGTCTACTTTTCACAGGGCCGGGCATGGCCTCTATGATGGAGTAATGTAAGCAGCTGGGTTCTCAGTATCTGTCAGTGGTTCCCCCTTTAGTGCTTTAGGGTCAACCTGAACATGATACTTCTTCTGCAAAGATGTTCAGAGAGATGTCAATCATCCATGCATTTCCACTTAAACGCAAAATATTTTCCATAGCAGGTATTCCCATTGTGCGTGCCCACACTGCTTTAATGTCCCCGATGCCGAGTATTTTGCCCATAGTCTCTTCTTCAAAAACTTTAATCCACTTACTGGCTCCCTCGTGCATATCAGGAAGTCTAGAGGTCAGCCCCGCAAAGTCAGAAGTTTGCCATGGAATATGTCGGCTCTGCTTCCCCTTAATTAAAATTGAATATTGGATTGGGTCAGTGTATTTTTGTGTTGGTTTTATAGCAGGTCTAAGTCTAAAGTCATAATTGCTTTTCTCTATGTTTGGCCTCACTGCATCCCTTTCCTTAGCCTTAGCTGCAAAGGTTAACTTCCCTCTGTTGTATTTCCTGTCTCTCCCTTGACGGGCCTGCCTGTTCCTCAAACACTAGTCTTTTGCCTAACTCATGCACATCTGCCTCACCTGATCCTCCCACCAAACAGGAATTATAATTACTGTCTATCTCTTTTCTGCATGCTGGGTGTTTAACGCCCAGGATCATCACTGGACTAAAACTCATTTTGCAATTAAAATTACACTGGCTGAAAAGACTCATCAATTGATTGTAGGTTAAAGAAATAATACACGCAACCTAGAAGTAAACCTCTATTTTTACTCTTTATTATGACTACTAGTACTGGTTGTAATGTGTTTATTAAATGTTTTCTTAAACAAGAAACCTGTCAGAGAATATATGCAGCTTCACTATAACTTTTAGACTTTAGCAGCAGAATTCAATGAAATTGTTATTTAAGAACACAGCACCTTTAGGCAACAAAGTTTAACCACACAATAACAGTTGCACTGCTTACAAATTGCAACTTGATCAAAAATTCACTTTACCAAAACGCAAAATCATTTAAAAACAAGAGAAAACATTCAACATTAACTTCAGCTGTATGCTTAAGGGGAGAGAAATGAAAAAGAGATCGCTGCAGCATACACACGACGGGAGGGGCTGTCTGAAACAGACAGAGTGTGGAAGGAGGGGGAAAGACATCACACAGCACTCTGCAGCCCGATCAACAACTTCAGTATCACAACAGTATGTAGAAACACTAACATCGACAGCTCGCCAAAAAATCAGTTAACCACCACACACGGCCTATCACTAGACCTGTCTCTCTCTCCCTGTCCTCTCTGTCCTTCTACAAGGCACAGAGAGGCTCTTACTAGACTAAACAGCACGATGACGACTAAAGAACAATCAGAACAGATCAAAACAAACAGAAAGTCCTCAACATATTAACTTATTTTAACAGAAATGTATATGCAAAGCAACAACGAATAGAAAAGCAATAATTTACATAAACCTCAGGATTACAGAGTATTTTAGAATGAAAAACTCAGCCTCTTGAAATTTTTACTCAACTCGTCCTGTGACAGAGGTCACACCACCAGCTAAGTGAATTTGATTCAGATTTTAACGCTTCATTCAAAACATCAATGCCCATTTGAATTTTTGCACACTCTTCTTCTCAATCACTCTCAGCTTCTCAATCACTCTCAGCTTCTTAATCACTCTCAGCGGCCGCTCACTCACACACACAACTTTTAATCTCTTTCATGCGTCTCTGTCAGACAACCAACAAACACACTGGGCGCCCATGCACCCTGTATACTCACTGTATATTTTTACTTTATAAAAGTTTATAAATTTTATGATAATATTTTATAATTTTTATGGGAGTTACTAAGTTTATTCTCCCTGTACCGACAGTCAATTTATTACGAATTAAAATCTGGTTTTACTATATTTCCCTTTTCTGTTATGTCCTCATCTCTTCCTGCAGCTTGGTCCCTTATCACTCTCTGCCTCTCCCTTCTCACATCCATTTTGTCAGAGTCTCTGTCTTCAAACTGCCAAACTTTATCAATTTACCACTATCGGATAAGAGTGCTATAGAGTTTCTGAATAAAAGTACTATTGTTCTTTTGTTCGTACTATTCACAACACAAATAAATTCTTAATCTAGATTCCAGTGAGCCTACTTCAACAGAGCACTGATTTACGTTGTCACCGACCAGTTTCAGGCAGTGCCGTTGCTTCATCTCACTTTCCTCTAGCAGTCATACACATTCACATTCATGCTTTACCCCAAATTTGTCTTCTCCCTGTGTGTGCGTGTATTGACTGGTTTTGTAGGAGTGATTATGGACGTTCAAACTAAGCTATTGTGTTTTCAGACGTGCTTCTGAGTTTTTACTGGGACCTTTTAACTCCGATCCTGTTGTTCTCATGTACCTTATTTATGAACAACTCACGGCGGGGGTTTTTAGCTTCTTAAAGATTTATGTTATGTTTTATCTAGGTCTGGCCGACCGAGCCGTATGGCACGCTATGTCCTGAGCGCTCAGTCTTTATGATTCACGCCTAGCCTTGAATCATGATACCAGACCTTATATATCAGTCATGTGGAGGCCTGTTCACTTACATCCACAACCGCCTATATAGTGCAGTTATGTTTCAGCGTTCAGAACCTCCACCATTCACACTTGTGATTGTACTTCTTTCTAGCACTATATGTAGGTGTGTACAAATACATGTAAAATCAACACATTAGAACATTTGATGTTTTAAAAAAAAACCGGCAAATACACTTTATGTTAACGTTAACATTCTTTACTCTCTTTACTCTTAATAGATCTTGCCAACAGATACTCACAGATTTAGTTGTAATGCTGGTCTTGCCATCTTTAGATCTTTACTGATTATACTTTGGGGGTCCTCACCTCCCCGGGCCCCTGGACCCAGCTCAAACAATACCTCTATGTTATCTGTCAACATACAGGATTATTTGTAAATTTTGCAGGGTTTAAATAATAATTCTTTTATGGAAAACCAATTGTCAATAACAGATAGACTAATTCATTGGGATCGAATAACCCCCCTTTTTAGGTTTTGGTCTGCAAGCTGCAGCACCAGAAGTGCAGGCAGGGCGTATCCTATTTCTGTGTACTGTCAGCTCTGTCTGATTCTCACACATGCGCAGTTCAGTGTCAGCGAAATTCTCAAAGAGAGCAGACCGGCTGCTCTGAAGTGGGACTGAGTACAGCACTCCACTTTTTCTATTAAACAAACTGTTATAACTCAGACAAACACAGAACCAACAGTAACATTAAACAAAAATCACAAACAAACACAAAACACTGTCCTAATTTGAAGCTTCTTTATAAGTATTTTACTTTAATTAGATTCTCTTTTTATTTTTATTTTTTAATAGGCTTTAGGCTTTTACTTTAGTCTGCAGACTCTCTTCTTTATTTCTTCTTTATCTTCTCTCTGTCTTCACTTTATAAATGTGTGCTTTTCATGCATCCCTCCATTCATACATGCAAACCTGAGTTCTTCAATGCCTTACTATAAGTGCATTGTCTCAGCTGCTTGCATTACCAACATCTCTCACATTCATCCTTTAGCATTTCTTATGCTTCTTTATTCTTCTTTATTTCCTCCCATTCACTTTTGTCCGCAGTCATTGTATTATTCCAATCACACACATTTCACTTCATCTTTCTTGGCTACCTATACAATAACGGTACACTACATAACGCCTAGCCTCTTTATTTTCGGCCTGTTACAACTTTATTACTTTTACGTTACTTTTATTAATTTTAGTAAAATTTAGAATTTAGAAACAGACTTTTACTCTCAATTATCCACCAGCCTTTCCTCTACACAGATTCTTTTTCATGCAAACCCACCACCTTGCAAAGAAACACCTGTACACAGTACTAAAACCCAAACTTGAGGCTAACTCACCTCCTTTTTGCGCGCTGTCTTTGGATTTTACACTGTGTGGAGTTGATCTCTGCTGGCGGTTTTGCGCACTCAACCAATCCTGTTCGCGACGCCAATATTGTCGTGGTTTTTCCGTGGCTGCCGAAGTCGGTCTGTGGATACTTGAAAATAAAAGAACTGCAACTCTTCTTGACTTGAATAATTAGGACTTTATTCAAAGAAACAAGTGAGTTTGAGATGCATCTCTTCCAAGCCTCATGCCAAATTGTCCCAATAGTTCTCCCCCTGTTCTCCTCTTGGGCCCGGTCTTATATCCCCAAGAATGCATACCAAAGCAACTTTGAACAGGGGCATGAAGTTCCCAAGGGCCCCATACTATTCTCCCTAAAAAAGGCATAAACAATACAAAAGTCATAAACAATTCAGGTCTGAACATCCTTGACTTAAACATCCTCTCCAAAGGTCATACAACACATGTTACACTGCTTATACTGCACTCCCACAGAAGAGTAGCCGAGGGCAAGGAGACTTAGAGAAAACATACAGAAAATATACTACAAGTTCCTCCCGTCTGAACGTTTTGAGCCACACACAGATGAATTAATCTCCAGAACATTAAGTTTTGCACTTGTTGCAGCCAGTTGTACTTTCAGTTTTTCCTCTTTATCTTCGATTAAATGTTTCCTTTTGAGCACAGCAACGCGCTGCATCAGTGCTGCCTTTTCGTCCTGGGCTTTAATGCGAGCTGATGCGGTCGAGGATGTCCATGATAACTGGGAGTGTGGTTTTACAGAGTTTATCTTTACACTTGACACATTGGAAGCCCTATTGTCAGGATTTATTTCATCAGTGACACCTTGATCATCAGGAGATTCAACATTTCCGTTTGTTTCAGTGAAATCATTCAACTTTTTCATCTTTGCCTCGAAGTATTCACATTGTCTTTTAATTTCATCTTGTGGCAAAGGTAAGTTTATTAAAGAAAGATGCCGCTCTTTTGCGTCTTGACAACACTGGATAAGATTTGCAAGCTCCAAGTTCACAGAATCGACATTATCATTTGATTCCATTAACACAGTGATTTTTTCCACAGACTTTTTTGCTTGTTTGAACTTCACACTCCTTTTTTCCTGGCTCATTTCTATATAGAAACACAATCATTTAGATCTGAGTTTAAATGTCCTTTTAGCTGGCACCAATTCAGGCTCTTTCAGTGTATCATCAGACATTTTGAGTTTTTCAAAAGTGCTTGTTGTGCAGCAATCAAAACCCAAAATGGATAAAACAAAGCAAAAACAATTGAATTATTGGCTGATCAGATCCATTTCATCACACTCACAGCACCACACACTAAGCAATTTTATGAATGGAAGCTGCTGAGAGCTATGCGTAAAGTGTGCGTAATGTTGACGTACTATTAGCGCAGACTATTCAGCGCCGTTCAAACTTTTCCGATTTGACATGAAATACTAACTTCCAAACTCCACTTGTTTGGCTGTTGTCCAATACAGCAGTAGTATCCATACAAGTTTCTTGTGGGGATAGGCTGAGCAGCACTTTTGCTTATCTGAGCCACAAGCCGTGTCGCGCTGATGTCGAAGATGTTACAAAACGTGTTGAACAAAACAATCCATGCTGATGATCAGCATCGTGAGAACCATTTGTCAGAGCATGATATTGAGGGTGTAGTCCTGCTTGATCTTGATCAGCAGCCGATGCAATGATGCACTGATTGACCAAAATCCAAAAATGTCCCATCCCTTCGTGTTTCTCTGCTTTTTTTAGGCATAACAGCTTGTGGTTGAGGTATGACAGGCACATCAGTAACATTCACCTTTTTATCCAAAGTTACTGGTACAAACATGTTAGCATCAGAATTCAATACATTTGCACTTTGACAAATGTTCTTTTCAAAATAAGAGTTCCTCCCGTCTGAACGTTTTGAGCCACACACAGATGAATTAATCTCCAGAACATTAAGTTTTGCACTTGTTGCAGCCAGTTGTACTTTCAGTTTTTCCTCTTTATCTTTGATTAAATGTTTCCTTTTGAGCACAGCAACGCGCTGCATCAGCGCTGCCTTTTCGTCCTGGGCTTTAATGCGAGCTGATGCGGTCGAGGATGTCCATGATAGCTGGGAGTGTGGTTTTACAGAGTTTATCTTTACACTTGACACATTGGAAGCCCTATTGTCAGGATTTATTTCATCAGTGACACCTTGATCATCAGGAGATTCAACATTTCCGTTTGTTTCAGTGAAATCATTCAACTTTTTCATCTTTGCCTCGAAGTATTCACATTGTCTTTTAATTTCATCTTGTGGCAAAGGTAAGTTTATTAAAGAAAGATGCCGCTCTTTTGCGTCTTGACAACACTGGATAAGATTTGCAAGCTCCAAGTTCACAGAATCGACATTATCATTTGATTCCATTAACACAGTGATTTTTTCCACAGACTTTTTTGCTTGTTTGAACTTCACACTCCTTTTTTCCTGGCTCATTTCTATATAGAAACACAATCATTTAGATCTGAGTTTAAATGTCCTTTTAGCTGGCACCAATTCAGGCTCTTTCAGTGTATCATCAGACATTTTGAGTTTTTCAAAACTGCTTGTTGTG
Source organism: Collichthys lucidus (assembly GCA_004119915.2). NCBI lineage: Eukaryota > Metazoa > Chordata > Actinopteri > Sciaenidae > Collichthys > Collichthys lucidus. Next base: position 27,646 of record ML241013.1, read on the forward strand.
CAGCAATCAAAACCCAAAATGACAAAACAAAGCAAAACATTTGAATTATTGGCTCATCAGATCCATTTCATCACACTCACAGCACCACACACTAAGCAATTTTATGAATGGAAGCTGCTGAGAGCTATGCGTAAAGTGTGCGTAATGTAGTCCTGCTTGATCTTGATCAGCAGCCGATGCAATGATGCACTGATTGACCAAAATCCAAAAATGTCCCATCCGTTCGTGTTTCTCTGCTTTTTTTTAGGCATAACAGCTTGTGGTTGAGGTATGACAGGCACATCAGTAACATTCACCTTTTTATCTAAAGTTACTGGTACAAACATGTTAGCATCAGGATTCAATACATTTGCTCTTTGACAAATGTTCTTTTCAAAATAAGAGTTCCTCCCGTCTGAACGTTTTGAGCCACACACAGATGAATTAATCTCCAGAACATTAAGTTTTGCACTTGTTGCAGCCAGTTGTACTTTTAGTTTTTCCTCTTTATCTTCGATTAAATGTTTCCTTTTGAGCACAGCAACGCGCTGCATCAGTGCTGCCTTTTCGTCCTGGGCTTTAATGCGAGCTGATGCGGTCGAGGATGTCCATGATAACTGGGAGTGTGGTTTTACAGAGTTTATCTTTACACTTGACACATTGGAAGCCCTATTGTCAGGATTTATTTCATCAGTGACACCTTGATCATCAGGAGATTCAACATTTCCGTTTGTTTCAGTGAAATCATTCAACTTTTTCATCTTTGCCTCGAAGTATTCACATTGTCTTTTAATTTCATCTTGTGGCAAAGGTAAGTTTATTAAAGAAAGATGCCGCTCTTTTGCGTCTTGACAACACTGGATAAGATTTGCAAGCTCCAAGTTCACAGAATCGACATTATCATTTGATTCCATTAACACAGTGATATTTTCCACAGACTTTTTTGCTTGTTTGAACTTCACACTCCTTTTTTCCTGGCTCATTTCTATATAGAAACACAATCATTTAGATCTGAGTTTAAATGTCCTTTTAGCTGGCACCAATTCAGGCTCTTTCAGTGTATCATCAGACATTTTGAGTTTTTCAAAACTGCTTGTTGTGCAGCAATCAAAACCCAAAATGGACAAACAAAGCAAAACATTTGAATTATTGGCTGATCAGATCCATTTCATCACACTCACAGCACCACACACTAAGCAATTTTATGAATGGAAGCTGCTGAGAGCTATGCGTAAAGTGTGCGTAATGTAGTCCTGCTTGATCTTGATCAGCAGCCGATGCAATGATGCACTGATTGAGCAAAATCCAAAAATGTCCCATCCCTTCGTGTTTCTCTGCTTTTTTTAGGCATAACAGCTTGTGGTTGAGGTATGACAGGCACATCAGTAACATTCACCTTTTTATCCAAAGTTACTGGTACAAACATGTTAGCATCAGGATTCAATACATTTGCTCTTTGACAAATGTTCTTTTCAAAATAAGAGTTCCTCCCGTCTGAACGTTTTGAGCCACACACAGATGAATTAATCTCCAGAACATTAAGTTTTGCACTTGTTGCAGCCAGTTGTACTTTTAGTTTTTCCTCTTTATCTTCGATTAAATGTTTCCTTTTGAGCGCAGCAACGCGCTGCATCAGCGCTGCCTTTTCGTCCTGGGCTTTAATGCGAGCTGATGCGGTCGAGGATGTCCATGATAACTGGGAGTGTGGTTTTACAGAGTTTATCTTTACACTTGACACATTGGAAGCCCTATTGTCAGGATTTATTTCATCAGTGACACCTTGATCATCAGGAGATTCAACATTTCTGTTTGTTTCAGTGAAATCATTCAACTTTTTCATCTTTGCCTCGAAGTATTCACATTGTCTTTTAATTTCATCTTGTGGCAAAGGTAAGTTTATTAAAGAAAGATGCCGCTCTTTTGCGTCTTGACAACACTGGATAAGATTTGCAAGCTCCAAGTTCACAGAATCGACATTATCATTTGATTCCATTAACACAGTGATTTTTTCCACAGACTTTTTTGCTTGTTTGAACTTCACACTCCTTTTTTCCTGGCTCATTTCTATATAGAAACACAATCATTTAGATCTGAGTTTAAATGTCCTTTTAGCTGGCACCAATTCAGGCTCTTTTAGTGTATCATCAGACATTTTGAGTTTTTCAAAACTGCTTGTTGTGCAGCAATCAAAACCCCAAAATGGACAAAACAAAGCAAAACATTTGAATTATTGGCTGATCAGATCCATTTCATCACACTCACAGCACCACACACTAAGCAATTTTATGAATGGAAGCTGCTGAGAGCTATGCGTAAAGTGTGCGTAATGTAGTCCTGCTTGATCTTGATCAGCAGCCGATGCAATGATGCACTGATTGACCAAAATCCAAAAATGTCCCATCCGTTCAGTGTTTCTCTGCTTTTTTTAGGCATAACAGCTTGTGGTTGAGGTATGACAGGCACATCAGTAACATTCACCTTTTTATCCAAAGTTACTGGTACAAACATGTTAGCATCAGGATTCAATACATTTGCTCTTTGACAAATGTTCTTTTCAAAATAAGAGTTCCTCCCGTCTGAACTGTTTGAGCCACACACAGATGAATTAATCTCCAGAACATTAAGTTTTGCACTTGTTGCAGCCAGTTGTACTTTCAGTTTTTCCTCTTTATCTTCGATTAAATGTTTCCTTTTGAGCACAGCAACGCGCTGCATCAGTGCTGCCTTTTCGTCCTGGGCTTTAATGCGAGCTGATGCGGTCGAGGATGTCCATGATAACTGGGAGTGTGGTTTTACAGAGTTTATCTTTACACTTGACACATTGGAAGCCCTATTGTCAGGATTTATTTCATCAGTGACACCTTGATCATCAGGAGATTCAACATTTCCGTTTGTTTCAGTGAAATCATTCAACTTTTTCATCTTTGCCTCGAAGTATTCACATTGTCTTTTAATTTTCATCTTGTGGCAAAGGTAAGTTTATTAAAGAAAGATGCCGCTCTTTTGCGTCTTGACAACACTGGATAAGATTTGCAAGCTCCAAGTTCACAGAATCGACATTATCATTTGATTCCATTAACACAGTGATTTTTTCCACAGACTTTTTTGCTTGTTTGAACTTTACACTCCTTTTTTCCTGGCTCATTTCTATATAGAAACACAATCATTTAGATCTGAGTTTAAATGTCCTTTTAGCTGACACCAATTCAGCCTCTTTCAGTGTATCATCAGACATTTTGAGTTTTTCAAAACTGCTTGTTGTGCAGCAATCAAAACCGAAAATGGATAAAACAAAGCAAAAACAATTGAATTATTGGCTGATCAGATCCATTTCATCACACTCACAGCACCACACACTAAGCAATTTTATGAATGGAAGCTGCTGAGAGCTATGCGTAAAGTGTGCGTAATGTTGACGTACTATTAGCGCCGACTATTCAGCGCCTTTCAAACTTTTCCGATTTGACATGAAATACTAACTTCCAAACTCCACTTGTTTGGCTGTTGTCCAATACAGCAGTAGTATCCATACAAGTTTCTTGTGGGGATAGGCTGAGCAGCACTTTTGCTTATCTGAGCCACAAGCCGTGTCGCGCTGATGTCGAAGATGTTACAAAACGTGTTGAACAAAACAATCCATACTGATCATCAGTCTATGGACTGATGATCAGCATCGTGAGAACCATTTGTCAGAGCATGATATTGAGGGTGTAGTCCTGCTTGATCTTGATCAGCAGCCGATGCAATGATGCACTGATTGACCAAAATTCAAAAATGTCCCATCCCTTTGTGTTTCTCTGCTTTTTTTAGGCATAACAGCTTGTGGTTGAGGTATGACAGGCACATCAGTAACATTCACCTTTTTATCCAAAGTTACTGGTACAAACATGTTAGCATCAGAATTCAATACATTTGCACTTTGACAAATGTTCTTTTCAAAATAAGAGTTCCTCCCGTCTGAACGTTTTGAGCCACACACAGATGAATTAATCTCCAGAACATTAAGTTTTGCACTTGTTGCAGCCAGTTGTACTTTCAGTTTTTCCTCTTTATCTTCGATTAAATGTTTCCTTTTGAGCACAGCAACGCGCTGCATTCAGTGCTGCCTTTTCGTCCTGGGCTTTAATGCGAGCTGATGCGGTCGAGGATGTCCATGATAACTGGGAGTGTGGTTTTACAGAGTTTATCTTTACACTTGACACATTGGAAGCCCTATTGTCAGGATTTATTTCATCAGTGACACCTTGATCATCAGGAGATTCAACATTTCCGTTTGTTTCAGCGAAATCATTCAACTTTTTCATCTTTGCCTCGAAGTATTCACATTGTCTTTTAATTTCATCTTGTGGCAAAGGTAAGTTTATTAAAGAAAGATGCCGCTCTTTTGCGTCTTGACAACACTAGATAAGATTTGCAAGCTCCAAGTTCACAGAATCGACATTATCATTTGATTCCATTAACACAGTGATTTTTTCCACAGACTTTTTTGCTTGTTTGAACTTTACACTCCTTTTTTCCTGGCTCATTTCTATATAGAAACACAATCATTTAGATCTGAGTTTAAATGTCCTTTTAGCTGGCACCAATTCAGCCTCTTTCAGTGTATCATCAGACATTTTGAGTTTTTCAAAACTGCTTGTTGTGCAGCAATCAAAACCCAAAATGGATAAAACAAAGCAAAAACAATTGAATTATTGGCTGATCAGATCCATTTCATCACACTCACAGCACCACACACTAAGCAATTTTATGAATGGAAGCTGCTGAGAGCTATGCGTAAAGTGTGCGTAATGTAGTCCTGCTTGATCTTGATCAGCAGCCGATGCAATGATGCACTGATTGACCAAAATCCAAAAATGTCCCATCCGTTCGTGTTTCTCTGCTTTTTTTAGGCATAACAGCTTGTGGTTGAGGTATGACAGGCACATCAGTAACATTCACCTTTTTATCCAAAGTTACTGGTACAAACATGTTAGCATCAGGATTCAATACATTTGCTCTTTGACAAATGTTCTTTTCAAAATAAGAGTTCCTCCCGTCTGAACGTTTTGAGCCACACACAGATGAATTAATCTCCAGAACATTAAGTTTTGCACTTGTTGCAGCCAGTTGTACTTTCAGTTTTTCCTCTTTATCTTTGATTAAATGTTTCCTTTTGAGCACAGCAACGCGCTGCATCAGTGCTGCCTTTTCGTCCTGGGCTTTAATGCGAGCTGATGCGGTCGAGGATGTCCATGATAACTGGGAGTGTGGTTTTACAGAGTTTATCTTTACACTTGACACATTGGAAGCCCTATTGTCAGGATTTATTTCATCAGTGACACCTTGATCATCAGGAGATTCAACATTTCCGTTTGTTTCAGTGAAATCATTCAACTTTTTCATCTTTGCCTCGAAGTATTCACATTGTCTTTTAATTTTTATCTTGTGGCAAAGGTAAGTTTATTAAAGAAAGATGCCGCTCTTTTGCGTCTTGACAACACTGGATAAGATTTGCAAGCTCCAAGTTCACAGAATCGACATTATCATTTGATTCCATTAACACAGTGATTTTTTCCACAGACTTTTTTGCTTGTTTGAACTTTACACTCCTTTTTTCCTGGCTCATTTCTATATAGAAACACAATCATTTAGATCTGAGTTTAAATGTCATTTTAGCTAACACCAATTCAGCCTCTTTCAGTGTATCATCAGACATTTTGAGTTTTTCAAAACTGCTTGTTGTGCAGCAATCAAAACCCAAAATGGATAAAACAAAGCAAAAACAATTGAATTATTGGCTGATCAGATCCATTTCATCACACTCACAGCACCACACACTAAGCAATTTTATGAATGGAAGCTGCTGAGAGCTATGCGTAAAGTGTGCGTAATGTAGTCCTGCTTGATCTTGATCAGCAGCCGATGCAATGATGCACTGATTGACCAAAATCCAAAAATGTCCCATCCGTTCGTGTTTCTCTGCTTTTTTTAGGCATAACAGCTTGTGGTTGAGGTATGACAGGCACATCAGTAACATTCACCTTTTTATCCAAAGTTACTGGTACAAACATGTTAGCATCAGGATTCAATACATTTGCTCTTTGACAAATGTTCTTTTCAAAATAAGAGTTCCTCCCGTCTGAACGTTTTGAGCCACACACAGATGAATTAATCTCCAGAACATTAAGTTTTGCACTTGTTGCAGCCAGTTGTACTTTCAGTTTTTCCTCTTTATCTTCGATTAAATGTTTCCTTTTGAGCACAGCAACGCGCTGCATCAGTGCTGCCTTTTCGTCCTGGGCTTTAATGCGAGCTGATGCGGTCGAGGATGTCCATGATAACTGGGAGTGTGGTTTTACAGAGTTTATCTTTACACTTGACACATGGGAAGCCCTATTGTCAGGATTTATTTCATCAGTGACACCTTGATCATCAGGAGATTCAACATTTCCGTTTGTTTCAGTGAAATCATTCAACTTTTTCATCTTTGCCTCGAAGTATTCACATTGTCTTTTAATTTCATCTTGTGGCAAAGGTAAGTTTATTAAAGAAAGATGCCGCTCTTTTGCGTCTTGACAACACTAGATAAGATTTGCAAGCTCCAAGTTCACAGAATCGACATTATCATTTGATTCCATTAACACAGTGATTTTTTCCACAGACTTTTTTGCTTGTTTCAACTTTACACTCCTTTTTTCCTGGCTCATTTCTATATAGAAACACAATCATTTAGATCTGAGTTTAAATGTCCTTTTAGCTGGCACCAATTCAGCCTCTTTCAGTGTATCATCAGACATTTTGAGTTTTTCAAAACTGCTTGTTGTGCAGCAATCAAAACCCAAAATGGATAAAACAAAGCAAAAACAATTGAATTATTGGCTGATCAGATCCATTTCATCACACTCACAGCACCACACACTAAGCAATTTTATGAATGGAAGCTGCTGAGAGCTATGCGTAAAGTGTGCGTAATGTTGACGTACTATTAGCGCCGACTATTCAGCGCCGTTCAAACTTTTCCGATTTGACATGAAATACTAACTTCCAAACTCCACTTGTTTGGCTGTTGTCCAATACAGCAGTAGTATCCATACAAGTTTCTTGTGGGGATAGGCTGAGCAGCACTTTTGCTTATCTGAGCCACAAGCCGTGTCGCGCTGATGTCGAAGATGTTACAAAACGTGTTGAACAAAACAATCCATACAGCATCGTGAGAACCATTTGTCAGAGCATGATATTGAGGGTGTAGTCCTGCTTGATCTTGATCAGCAGCCGATGCAATGATGCACTGATTGACCAAAATCCAAAAATGTCCCATCCGTTCGTGTTTCTCTGCTTTTTTTAGGCATAACAGCTTGTGGTTGAGGTATGACAGGCACATCAGTAACATTCACCTTTTTATCCAAAGTTACTGGTAAAAACATGTTAGCATCAGGATTCAATACATTTGCTCTTTGACAAATGTTCTTTTCAAAATAAGAGTTCCTCCCGTCTGAATGTTTTGAGCCACACACAGATGAATTAATCTCCAGAACATTAAGTTTTGCACTTGTTGCAGCCAGTTGTACTTTCAGTTTTTCCTCTTTATCTTCGATTAAATGTTTCCTTTTGAGCACAGCAACGCGCTGCATCAGTGCTGCCTTTTCGTCCTGGGCTTTAATGCGAGCTGATGCGGTCGAGGATGTCCATGATAACTGGGAGTGTGGTTTTACAGAGTTTATCTTATAATGAAAGATCATCAGTCTATGGACTGATGATCTTTCATCATTGGACAGTTCAAAAAGGTCCAATCTGTCCAATGATGAAAGATCCTTCCTTTGAATCCAAGCCCGGGTTTTTTACTTGATTGTAGTGGCCATTTGTCCATAAAAAACAAATGAAACTTTAAACCAAACTAAATCAAAAGGCCACTGATGCACCATGGGGATGTGGTTTAACGCAGGCAAAAGAAGATACATGTCCAAACGGAATCCTTGCGTTTTGTGATAATTTATCTATCAAAATGACACTTCTCAGGGCTGTTTCTCACGTCCCACTTGGAGACGGGGCGGGGCGGGACAAGTCTTGCTGCTCCTAGCCAGGGATGGGCCCTCCTCGGGCTTCGCTGTCCATGGTGCTGAACCAAAGAAGCTTTGACCCACGCATAACCAGAGCCACTGATCCACGGCTGTCTTAGCTTGTGGGCTGCAGAATAGAATCTATTTGAAGGCAAGCATGGTTTTACCTGTCTTTAGTGTGTATTTCATGCGTTATGGACACTTTATGCTCCGTGTACGCGGAGTGCATAACTCGCCGAGAAAACACGTTTGCGGACATAAAAAGTATAAACTGGCTCGCCGGTGCCTCCTGGGAGCCCAGATTTGGAGCTTAATGGCTCTGAAGTGTGCAGAATAGAGGATTGTGTACGCCAAACGTGGTCTGACATGGAGACGGGGCAGAGCAGGGCACAGAGGGCTCCATTCCTCTATGCGGACCGTCCCTCTGCTTCTAGCCGGGGATAGCGCACCTCGAGCGGCCAAAAAAGATGGCTTCGTCCCGGCTCTCCAGAACCACTGATCCACGGCTGTCTTAGCTTGTGGGTTGCAGTATTGACTCTATTTGAAGGCAAGCATGGTTTTACCTGTCTTTAGTGTGTATTTCATGCGTCATGGACACTTTATGCTCCGTGTACGAGGAGTGCATAACTCGCCGAGAAAACACGTTTGCGGACATAAAAAGTATAAACTGGCACTTCGGTGCCTCCTGGGAGCCCAGATTTGGATCTTGTTGGCTCTGAAGTGTGCAGAATAGAGGATTGTGTACGCCAAACGTGGTCTGACATGGAGACGGGGCAGAGCAGGGCACAGAGGGCTCCATTCCTCTATGCGGACCGTCCCTCTGCTTCTAGCCGGGGATAGCGCACCTCGAGCGGCCAAAAAAGATGGCTTCGTCCCGGCTCTCCAGAACCACTGATCCACGGCTGTCTTAGCTTGTGGGCTGCAAAATTGACTCTATTTGAAGGCAAGCATGGTTTTACCTGTCTTTAGTGTGTATTTCATGCGTTATGGACACTTTATGCTCCGTGTACGAGGAGTGCATAACTCGCCGAGAAAACACGTTTGCGGACATAAAAAGTATAAACTGGCACGCCGGTGCCTCCTGGGAGCCCAGATTTGGAGCTTGTTGGCCCTGAAGTGTGCAGAATAGGGGATTGTGTACGCCAAACGTGGTCTGACATGGAGACGGGGCAGAGCAGGGCACCGAGAGCTCCATTCCTCTATGCGGCCGTCCCTCTGCTTCTAGCCGGGGAGAGCGCACCTCGAGCGGCCAAAAAAGATGGCTTCGTCCCGGCTCTCCAGAACCACTGATCCACGGCTGTCTTAGCTTGTGGGCTGCAGAATTGACTCTATTTGAAGGCAAGCATGGTTTTACCTGTCTTTAGTGTGTATTTTATGCGTTATGGACACTTTATGCTCCGTGTACGCGGAGTGCATAACTCGCCGAGAAAACACGTTTGCGGACATAAAAAGTATAAACTGGCTCGCCGGTGCCTCCTGGGAGCCCAGATTTGGAGCTTGTTGGCTTTGAAGTGTGCAGAATAGAGGATTGTGTACGCCAAACGTGGTCTGACATGGAGACGGGGCAGAGCAGGGCACAGAGGGCTCCATTCCTCTATGCGGACCGTCCCTCTGCTTCTAGCCGGGGATAGCGCACCTCGAGCGGCCAAAAAAGATGGCTTCGTCCCGGCTCTCCAGAACCACTGATCCACGGCTGTCTTAGCTTGTGGGTTGCAGAATTGACTCTATTTGAAGGCAAGCATGGTTTTACCTGTCTTTAGTGTGTATTTCATGCGTTATGGACACTTTATGCTCCGTGTACGAGGAGTGCATAACTCGCCGAGAAAACACGTTTGCGGACATAAAAAGTATAAACTGGCACTTCGGTGCCTCCTGGGAGCCCAGATTTGGATCTTGTTGGCTCTGAAGTGTGCAGAATAGAGGATTGTGTACGCCAAACGTGGTCTGACATGGAGACGGGGCAGAGCAGGGCACAGAGGGCTCCATTCCTCTATGCGGACCGTCCCTCTGCTTCTAGCCGGGGATAGCGCACCTCGAGCGGCCAAAAAAGATGGCTTCGTCCTGGCTCTCCAGAACCACTGATCCACGGCTGTCTTAGCTTGTGGGCTGCAGAATTGACTCTATTTGAAGGCAAGCATGGTTTTACCTGTCTTTAGTGTGTATTTCATGCGTTATGGACACTTTATGCTCCGTGTACGCGGAGTGCATAACTCGCCGAGAAAACACGTTTGCGGACATAAAAAGTATATAATGATGAAAGATCATCAGTCCATAGACTGATGATCTTTCATCATAAGATAAACTCTGTAAAACCACACTCCCAGTTATCATGGACATCCTCGACCGCATCAGCTCGCATTAAAGCCCAGGACGAAAAGGCAGCGCTGATGCAGCGCGTTGCTGCGCTCAAAAGGAAACATTTAATCGAAGATAAAGAGGAAAAACTAAAAGTACAACTGGCTGCAACAAGTGCAAAACTTAATGTTCTGGAGATTAATTCATCTGTGTGTGGCTCAAAACGTTCAGACGGGAGGAACTCTTATTTTGAAAAGAACATTTGTCAAAGAGCAAATGTATTGAATCCTGATGCTAACATGTTTGTACCAGTAACTTTGGATATAAAGGTGAATGTTACTGATGTGCCTGTCATACCTCAACCACAAGCTGTTATGCCTAAAAAAAGCAGAGAAACACGAAGGGATGGGACATTTTTGGATTTTGGTCAATCAGTGCATTATTGCATCGGCTGCTGATCAAGATCAAGCAGGACTACACCCTCAATATTATGCTCTGACAAATGGTTCCCACGATGCTGATCATCAGCATGGATTGTTTTGTTCAACACGTTTTGTAACATCTTCGACATCAGCGCGACACGGCTTGTGGCTCAGATAAGCAAAAGTGCTGCTCAGCCTATCCCCACAAGAAACTTGTATGGATACTACTGCTGTATTGGACAACAGCCAAACAAGTGGAGTTTGGAAGTTAGTATTTCATGTCAAATCGGAAAAGTTTGAACGGCGCTGAATAGTCGGCGCTAATAGTACGTCAACATTACGCACACTTTACGCATAGCTCTCAGCAGCTTCCATTCATAAAATTGCTTAGTGTGTGGTGCTGTGAGTGTGATGAAATGGATCTGATCAGCCAATAATTCAATTGTTTTTGCTTTGTTTTATCCATTTTGGGTTTTGATTGCTGCACAACAAGCAGTTTTGAAAAACTCAAAATGTCTGATGATACACTGAAAGAGGCTGAATTGGTGCCAGCTAAAAGGACATTTAAACTCAGATCTAAATGATTGTGTTTCTATATAGAAATGAGCCAGGAAAAAAGGAGTGTGAAGTTCAAACAAGCAAAAAAGTCTGTGGAAAAAATCACTGTGTTAATGGAATCAAATGATAATGTCGATTCTGTGAACTTGGAGCTTGCAAATCTTATCCAGTGTTGTCAAGACGCAAAAGAGCGGCATCTTTCTTTAATAAACTTACCTTTGCCACAAGATGAAATTAAAAGACAATGTGAATACTTCGAGGCAAAGATAAAAAAAGTTGAATGATTTCACTGAAACAAACGGAAATGTTGAATCTCCTGATGATCAAGGTGTCACTGATGAAATAAATCCTGACAATATCCAATCCAATCCAATCCACTTTATTTATATAGCACGATTTTAGTAAAACACAGGGTTTCCAAAGTGCTGCACAGTACGATAAAAACACATTAAATAACACTATGGTAACACAACACAACATCAAGTAGATAAGAGAAAGATAGAAGGAAAAAATAAGAATAAAAAATAAAATAAATAAATAAAAATAAAATAAATAGAGTAAAAGGCACTAGATAAAATAACTAAAAAACAGACAAGTATAAATAAGTAAATAACAAAATGCATGTATGCACATAAAATCAACCAACTACATGGTGTTAAAAGCCAAGGCAAAGAGGTGGGTTTTAAGAAGTGACTTAAAACGAGATAGAGAAGAGGCCTGTCTCACGTGCAGCGGGAGTTCGTTCCAAAGCTTGGGGGCTGCAACGGCAAATGCTCGATCCCCTCTGGACTTAAGCCGAGCCTTAGGGACAGTCAGGAGCAGCTGGTCCGCTGACCTGAGGGAACGGCTAGGCATGTAGGGGAGCAGCAGCTCAGAGAGGTACGGTGGGGCAAGGCCATTCAAGGCCTTAAAAGCAAATAAAAGAACTTTTAAATGAATCCTAAAATGAACAGGCAGCCAGTGGAGTGAAGCTAAAATCGGTGTAATGTGCTCAAATTTGCTTGTCCCAGTTAAAAGACGTGCAGCAGCATTTTGGACCAGTTGAAGACGGCTAATCGAGGACCCACTAACCCCCAAATAAAGTGCATTGCAGTAATCAAGCCGGGTGGACACAAAGGCGTGAATTACTGTCTCCAGGTGCTGTCTCTGAAGGACTGGTTTTATTTTTGTTAGCTGCCTTAACTGGAAAAAGCTGGACTTCACCACAGCTCTAATCTGGCTATCGAATTTAAGATCGGCGTCTACCTTAACCCCTAGATTTTTAACACATGGGATGCGATACTGAGCCAAGGCACCCAGATCAACTAGAGGGGGGGGGGTCCCAGAAGTGCCACCAAAGACTATGACTTCTGTCTTTCTCTCATTAAAATTCAGAAAATTTAAAGCCATCCATGCTTTGATATCCTCTAGACACATTAGAAGCGGTTTGACAGAGTACGAGTCAGCCTTTTTGAGAGGGACATAGATTTGGCTATCATCCGCATAGCAGTGGAAGGATATGCCGTGTTTCCTTAGGATGGAGCCAAGTGGGAGTATATAAAGGCAGAATAAAAGAGGGCCAAGCACAGAGCCCTGTGGGACCCCACACGACAGAGGAGCGGTGGAGGACACAGAGTCATCGAGGCTGACACAGAAAGTCCGATGTGACAGATAGGACCTAAACCATTGGAGTGCCGTGCCACTGATGCCCACCCACTGCTCCAGACGAGCAATCAAGATTTCGTGGTCCACTGTATCAAAAGCTGCAGTCAAGTCTAAAAGTACAAGGACAACACCGTGACCAGAGTCAGTAGCTAAAAAGATATCATTAAAAACTCTTAAAAGCGCTGATTCTGTGCTGTGCAATGTTTTAAAACCGGATTGGAAAATCTCAAGAATATTATGCTCGTTTAAAAAGTCCATAAGCTGGGAATAAACAATCTTCTCTAAGATTTTAGAAAAGAAGGGCAGTTTAGAGATAGGCCTGAAATTAGACAGGACAGAAGGATCAAGCCCAGGTTTTTTTAACAGAGGCTGCACAACTGCATGTTTAAAATGTACAGGGACCACACCAGAGGACAGGCTGCTATTAATGACCGTGAGACATGATGGTCCAATGGTGGGAAACACCTCCTTAAAAAGTCGGGGTGGGACAGCATCATACGGAGAACCTGAGGGCTTCAGATGACCCACAATCTCCTGCAATAGGGGCAGGGTCACAGGGTCAAACGTGTCTAACACCATAGAGCAGGGGACAAATACTGAGGGGTCCGAAACAGGAAGAGAAATACATGCTCTAGTAAAAGTGACCTTATCGATAAAGTGGTTCAAAAGGTTCTCGCACACAGCAGGGGAGGCCTCGATTCCAGTCTGTGGTGCATTCAGAGCGGAGTTGATGACTTTAAACAATACACGAGGATTATGACAGTTTAACAAAACTATATCAGAGAAGTATTTTCTTTTAGCCTCTTTCACAGTGGACTGATAATGACGCCAACAATCCCTCAGGATTTGAAAAGACACTTGGAGTTTGTCCTTCTTCCACTTTCGCTCAGCTCTTCGACACTGCTGTCTGGCAGTGCGGGTTGTATCATTCAGCCAGGGCTCTGATTTGGCTTTTTGCTGCCTGGTCTTTAAAGGAGCCGCAATGTCTATGGCAGTTTGACAGGTGTCACGAAACCATGAGTTAAGAGCCTCTGTATCCTCATACACAGGCTCAGGAATGACGCAGTTCTGGCTGAAAAGTGCGGAAAAGTGAGCAGCAGTGGAAGAGTTAATGACTCGACATTTGCGAACAGGAGCGCGAGGTTTAACTGTGTGACAGCAAACAGCAGCTTCAAACAGTACAGGCATATGATCAGAGAAAAAAGCGTCACATATCTCCAGGTTAAGAACAGGCAAACCATAAGATAAAACAAGATCAAGTGTGTGACCACGTTCATGTGTAGGCCCAAGTACAGACTGCACGAGATTAAAAGAGTCAATGATGTTTAAAAAGTCTCGAGCCAAAGGGTTTTCAGGGCAACACACATGAATATTACAGTCACCAACAATAAGGACCCGGTCATATTTCGGCATAATATCAGCTAAGAACATAGAAAAGTCAGTTAAAAAGTCTTTGTTGTATCTGGGAGGCCGGTAAACCACAGCACACAGCACCGTGTGAGGGTGTCCCAGCTCAAACAGACTGAGTTCAAAGCTGGTGAAGGAGGATGGCAGCGATATCTGTTTACAATTAAAAACACGCTTATAAACAGTCGCAATTCCTCCTCCTCGACCAGCCATCCGAGGAGAGTTAAAAAAGCAGCAGTCATCGGGTAAAAGTTCTGTGAAGACACTGGACTCACCAACACTCAGCCAGGTCTCGGAGATAAAAAGGAAATCCAGTTCCCGTGATGTGAAGAAATCCCTGAGAATAAATGATTTGTTTGCGAGGGATCTGGCGTTTACCAGGCCAAACCTGGCCGGAGCTGGCGGGACAGGGCGAACAGCTGACGGAGAGGCCCGACTCAGAGGCCGCAGGTTCCCCAGATTCACTCCGCGCCAGCGGAGACGAGGAGAGCAGGGTCCACGGGGCTGGAACATCCCATCCGAGCCCGCCACCGGTACCAACCAGGCAGCGACAGGGTCCAGCGAACGTCGGCAGAAGCAAAGGCGAGGCCCCGCTCCATATCGACCTGGATCGGGACGTCCGGCCCTCAGCCTCACCAGACAGCCACTACGCTTCCCCCGGCGGCGGTGCCGTTTACGCCGCGGTGGTGGCGCTGGAGTACGGCAGAGGTTTGTCGGGATGTCCCATAGAAAAGGGGGCAGAGTTTTTTGTCCAAAATGATCGAAGTTGACAAGATTATTGGCGGAGGTTCTTAGATTTAGCAACGTTTGGCGATCATAAACAAGCAGAGAGTTGATGGTTTGTGCAACAAGTGTTACAAACAGCAGAAACACACACAACAGTCGGAGCATCTGACGGCCCGCCACACACACTGGCGCCATCTTGATTCATGCAAAGACCCAATAGGGCTTCCAATGTGTCAAGTGTAAAGATAAACTCTGTAAAACCACACTCCCAGTTATCATGGACATCCTCGACCGCATCAGCTCGCATTAAAGCCCAGGACGAAAAGGCAGCACTGATGCAGCGCGTTGCTGTGCTCAAAAGGAAACATTAAATCGAAGATAAAGAGGAAAAACTGAAAGTACAACTGGCTGCAACAAGTGCAAAACTTAATGTTCTGGAGATTAATTCATCTGTGTGTGGCTCAAAACGTTCAGACGGGAGGAACTCTTATTTTGAAAAGAACATTTGTCAAAGAGCAAATGTATTGAATCCTGATGCTAACATGTTTGTACCAGTAACTTTGGATAAAAAGGTGAATGTTACTGATGTGCCTGTCATACCTCAACCACAAGCTGTTATGCCTAAAAAAAGCAGAGAAACACGAACGGATGGGACATTTTTGGATTTTGGTCAATCAGTGCATCATTGCATCGGCTGCTGATCAAGATCAAGCAGGACTACACCCTCAATATCATGCTCTGACAAATGGTTCTCACGATGAAATTGTAAACATTATGCAGAGACAAAATGACATCGCTGCTTTGCTGGCTCAACAAAATCTAAGCTCTGTCCTTATAATAATATAATAATATCCTCTGCTGCCAACGGGAGGAGCCAGCCACACCCCCTGCAACACACAAGCTCTGCAGGGAAACAGAAATGGAAGGGGGAAACAGAAAGAGCACAAACAGAAAAAATACAACAACCAAGACATAATAAACTCAACCTCCCCTTACACTTTGTCCATTTACATATTGTTTGATCACAGTTGTCTTACTTTATAAAAGTGCTCCATTTCATTTTCTCGGGTCAACTCAGTGGCTCAGATGCACTCTATGTCTGTAGGTTCTCCAGTATGCTGGCATGCTTTAGGATAAACACACACCATCACAGCAAACATCTGAGCTGGACTCAGTGACTTCTTTGAGAATACCTAGAAAAAAACATGAACAAATATTTAGATTATCAGACTGTATCATAAACAAGGACAAATAAAGCAAATCTCCAAACACCAATGTCTACCAAACTCATGACTTAAAATCCTACAACCTACAATTCGGAAAATACAAGGCACTGCATAGAATTCACTTCACTGGGCAAAGGATGTTTAAAATGTGATTTCGGGAACTGATTATAAAGAGTCTAGACCTGCTCTGTATGAAAAGTGTCATTAGATAACCTTTGTT
This sequence comes from Collichthys lucidus, assembly GCA_004119915.2. Taxonomy (NCBI): domain Eukaryota; kingdom Metazoa; phylum Chordata; class Actinopteri; family Sciaenidae; genus Collichthys; species Collichthys lucidus. Next base: position 44,162 of record ML241013.1, read on the forward strand.
GTCTATGATATAGCACTATATAAATAAAATTGAATTGAATTGAAGTGAATTTCCAGGGATTCAGAATGTGATTGTTGCAGGTTTTGCCCAGCAGGTGGCAGCAAACACCACACAATGATGACAGTTTAGGCAACGTTTAGAACTGTTCATCTTTATGTCATATTATTGGGAGCTGTGTTTGATATTTAGATCTGTACAGTAAGGGAATTATTTAGAGATAAGATTATTTTATTCTTATTTTTCTGTTTCACACGAACATGTATGTGCGCCCACACACAGAGCATACTTCAGGATTAAGTTTTTCTTTTTTACAGCGTTTTCAAGCATGTTTATGTTTGATATGATATGTTTAGGCCACTTATTCAGACTCATTCGAACAGTCCCCAAATGTTTCAGGCTGGCCTTGGCATCTCTGTTGCCCTCCCTTGCTGCCTCATGTTGAGCACACTGTAACAATAATCACATTTCTTTCTCAGCTTTAGAGAGAGAGAGAGAGAGAGAGAGAGTGAGAGAGAGAGAATCACACACACATAAACACAGACACAGTGGAGGCCTCAGACATCTCCAGGAACCAGGCCCTCCCATGCCTCACCTCACTCTCAGGGGCCTGCTCTCCGGGACTGGGTTGCGCTGGCCCCAGGGACCCCCTGACCTCCTCCCTGGTGTATGGGCCAACCAACCAACCCCACTAGACCAGGCTCTCCAGCCGAACCTGCGTACCTACTCTTAAGCACCCTTCCCTTGGTTAAAACCCAATAGCCCCGCTGGCAGGAGCCTCGTGCCCCTAGTACAGCTGGGGTTGGTTTCGTGCCCCTGGGAGACTAGCTGAGGTAGTAGACGTTGCCGTTTTTTTCCTGGTTGGAGGCGACGTCACATGCGACAAGTCAAACCATTTACAGTGACAAAACTGAATTGAATTTTTTAAATACTGTGTACTTAAAAGTGAAAATCCATTAAGATGTCTGAACAAATTAGCAGTGAATTCACTTTTTTAAAGTTTTGAGTTAACACAACTTAATCCTTTTAACAAACTTGTACTGTTTGGTTTTACAGTGTACCACTACTACTACAACTAATGATAATAAACAATGACTATTGAAGAAGAAAAGCTTTGTTCCCTGCCGAGATGTGAATAAGCTTACAATAAGCTTGCCTATCTCAGCGTCTTAATCAAGGCTCACGTCCCGACCAGGGCGTTACGCTCAGCTCATACAAACCGTCTAGTTGTACCCTCGCCTCTCGCAAAGCGAGGTCACTCTAAACTCTTCTCTGTGGTCGTCCCCAAATGGTGGAATGACCTACCAACGGCTACAAGAACTGCAACATCCCTTTCTACCTTTAAAAAACTTCTAAAAACCTTTCTGTTTCGAGAATGCTTCCCTGCCTAACAAAACTAACAAAACTAACAAACTACTCTGTGCTCCTTTACACCTTTTCAGCTTATGTCCTCCTCTGTAAGTCGCTTTGGATAAAAGCGTCTGCTAAATGCAATGTAATGTAATGTAATGTAATGTAATGCTTACGGCACCTGGCATTCCCCTATGCGGCTGTCAGCCGACCAATGGTTGAGCAGAGCTGAGCAAAGTTGAGCGCTCAACAGACCAATCATAGAGCGAGGAATTGAAACGTCATCTAATTTTTTGGGCCACTAGCGGTGAATGTTATGGTCGACATCTCTTCATTCAGGTGAGTTTTATGTCTTCATCCTTCGCTGCTAATTAGACATTTGTTAGGCATGTATGAAGCTGTGCCAACTTTGTCAGAGGAGAAAAGATTGTCTGGAAATCAGAAACTGACATCGTTGACATATGCGGGATTTGGCTTGTTAATGTGTAATGACTCTGCAACGACATGACACTGACAACCTGCCGGTGAGCTACATAAGTAACACTAGCAGCTAACGGGACTGGTGACACAGAGACACAGTGATACAATGTGCTGTTTCATCGTGCATAACTATCTGAGGTTAAACTAGGGGCTTTTTGATTGAAAATTTAATTTAAATTATAGACAGATTTTATGTAGTGCTGTACTATATTAAATATATCTATACTAATTTAAATATTTTTCTAAGTCTAAATGATCTGTTTTTAATTTTACTCATATTTCTTCATATTTTACTGCACCAGGTGAAACATGGAGAGACCTGGACACCAGTGCAGTGTGTGTAACAAGACGTTCACTGAGAAGTCTAACCTGACAAAGCACAGGAAAAATCATTTTGCCAAGGAGAACTGGGTCTGTGATGTGTGTAGCAAAAGCTTCACCACCAAATCATCGTTGAACATTCATCAAAAGCAGCACCAGTATCCACACATTTGTTTGTACAGGCGAGGAGAGGCCAGGCTGCAGTGTACAGATGCAGCAAAGTCTGTGGCACAGGTCCCCAGCAAGGTAGAAGACCCTACATGGCTGGATCCCAAAAAAGCAGAGGCAGCTGCCAAGATATCCGGGGGTAAACTGTAGAAAGGCCAGCTGGTCATTACATTCGGGAAGTACGCTGGACAGACATTCAGATGGCTTCTTGAAAATGATGTCGGCTGGCTTGTACGTTTGCTCTTTGAGTACTGCCAGAAAGGTGAGAAAAATGAGCTTCTGATGTGGCAAAAGGAGCGATTGCTGGAGTATGCTAGAGAGTTCCCTCCCGTCACATTGCATCTTGACAGGAGGTTGAAGGTAAGATAAACTGGGTTATCTTTTAGACCTGAGTAATTTAGGAGATGTTGCACAGTGATCAGTACTAGTAAAAGTATGTTTTAATAAAAATATATACTGTTGTGTTTTATTTTCTGCAGAAACAGCAGTCAAAGAAAGAAACGGCTGAATCAACCATCTCCGAGGTCCAGCAGCATCCAAACTATGCAAGTGATGCTGAATTGTTGGCTGCTGCAGGTAATATTATGCTGAAATGAACATGAAATGACTTTGTATTATGCTGTGGACCTGCTGGGACTTGTGTGTTTGTGCCATGTGAAATTCATCAGTATGTATCAAGCAATGCAGTTGATACATTTTTGTGGTATATCTTCTTCTTAAGTTAACTATCTTAAGTTAACTGACATGTACATCACTTGGATTATCAATTTCATCATAGGTTTCAATGGAATTGTTATTAAACTTACCGACAGCAGTTGTTGTCTGCATACAACACTTTATTAAAGCTTTTTTAAAGCTGATGAGCCATACAATTATGTTATGGGAAAGAGTAGTAGAAGCTAGACTAAGGGCAGAAGTGAGCATTTGTGAGCAGCAGTGTGGTTTCATGCCAAAAAAAAGACTACCACGGATGCAGTATTTGCTTTGAGGATGTTGACAGAGAAGTACAGAGAAGGTCAGCTGCACTGTGTCTTTGTAGATCTGGAGAAAGCTTGTGACAGGGTGCCCGGAGAGGAACTGTGTTATTGTATGAGGAAGTCTGGAGTGACAGAGAAGTATGTTGGAGCGGTGCAGGACATGTATGAGGGCTGTAAGACAGTGGTGAGGTGTGTTGTAGGTGTGACAGAGGAGTTCAAGGTGGAGGTGGGACTGCATCAGGGATCAGCTCTGAGCCCCTTCTTGTTTGCTATCGTGATGGACAGGCTGACAGATGAGGTCTGTCCATGGACTATGATGTTTGCAGATGACATTGTGATCTGTAGTGAGAGCAGGGAACAGGTGGAGGAGAAGCTAGAGAGGTGGAGGTTCGCCCTGGAAAGGAGAGGAATAAAGTTTAGCCACAGCAAGACGGAGTATATGTGTGTGAATGAGAGGGACGCAAGTGGAAGAGTGAAATTACAGGGAGAAGAGATAAAGAAGGTGGAGGATTTTAAGTAATTAGGGAACAGTCCAGAACAATGGAGAGTGTGGAAAAGAGGTGAAGCAGAGGTGGAGAAAAGTGTCAGGTGTGATGTGTGATAGAACAGTTTCAGCTAAAATGAAAGGAAAGGTGTACAAAACTGTGGTGAGAGAGGTTCTCTTTGGGAGTGACCAAGATGGATAGGATCAGGAATGAGTACATCAGAGGGAGAGCACACACACACACACACACACACACACACACACACACACACACACACACACACACACACACACACACACACACACACACACACACACACACACACATATATATGGACTTGCTCTCAGATATTTCTGGTAGTAACTGCCAGCCTCAAGTAAGACAGGTCTAAATGACCTTTTATTGTTATTAAGAACTAAGTTTTCACCTAGTGTCTAATGGTGAGGCAAAACTATATTTGCCCTAATATTCTTTTAACTTAACATGTTTCTGAGGTAAAAACTAGTATAAACATATTTCTGGTTAAGGTCTCTAACACAGAATGAGAACTAAAAGTAAAATAAGTGGCCTAAACATATCTACAAAAGGAGCACAATTCTAAATCATGTTTCTGCAGGCTGAAACTAAACAGATAGTGGAGTAAAATCCTGTTTGTGTTATTTTACATGCTTGTAAAATCTGTAAAAAAGAAAAACTTAATCCTAAAGTATGCTCTGTGTGTGGGCGCGCATACGTGTTTGTGTGAAACAGAAAAATAAGAATAAAATAATCTTATCTCTAAATAATTCCCTTACTGTACAGATCTAAATATCAAACACAGCTCCCAATAAAATGGCATAAAGATGAACAGTTCTAAACGTTGCCTAAACTACTACCATCATTGTGTGGTGTTTGCTGCCACCTGCTGGGCAAAACCTGCAACAATCACATTCTGAATCCCTAGATTCACTTCAATTCAATTAAATTTTATTTATATAGTGCCATATCTAACAAAGGTTATTTAATGACACTTTTCACACAGAGCAGGTCTAGACTCTTTATAATCAGTTCCCGAAATCACATTTTAAACATCTTTTGCCCAGTGAAGTGAATTCTATGCAGTGTTTTACGTCATGAGTTTGGTGGACATTGGTGTTTGGAGATTTGCTTTTTTGTCCTTGTTTATGATACAGTCTGATAATATAAATATTTGTTCATGTTTTTTTCTAGGTATTCTCAAAGAAGTCACTGAGTCCAGCTCAGATGTTTGCTGTGGTGGTGTGTGTTTATCCTAAAGCATGCCAGCATACTGGAGAACCTACAGACATAGAGTGCATCTGAGCCACTGAGTTGACCCGAGCAAATGAAATGGAGCACTTTTATAAAGTAAGACAACTGTGATCAAACAATATGCTTGATCTTGATCAGCAGCCGATGCAAATTGAACTGATTGACCAAAATCCAAAAACGTCCCATCCCTTTGTGTTTCTCTGCTTTTTTTAGGCATAACAGCTTGTGGTTGAGGTACGACAGGCACACCAGTAACATTCACCTTTTTATCCAAGGTTACTGGTACAAACATGTTAGCATCAGGATTTCACTTGTTGCAGCCAGTTGTTCCTTTTCTCTCTTCAGTTTTTCTTCTTTATCTTTGATTAAATGTTTCCTTTTTAGCGCAGCAAGGTGCTGCATCAGCGCTGCCTTTTCAGCCTGGGCTTTAATGCAAGCTGATGCGGTCGAGGGTGTCCATGATAACTGGCAGTGTGGTTTTACAGAGTTTATCTTTACACTTCACACATTGGAAGCGCTATCATCAGGATTTATTTCATCAGTGACACCTTGATCATCAGGAGATTCAACATTTTAATTCACATATGGATGACCCAGTTCGGAAAGCCAGTTTTACCGTTTCAGTGAAATCATTCAACTTTTTCATCTTTGCCTTGAAGTATTCACATTTTGAGACATTTTGAGTTTTCCAAAACTGCTTGTTGTGCAGCAATCAAAATCCAAAATGGACAAAACAAAGCAAAAACAATTGAATTATTGGCTGATCAGATCCAGTTCATCACACTCACAGCACCACACACTAAGCAATTTTATGAATTAAGCTGCTGAGAGCTATGCGTAAAGTGTGCGTAATGTTGACGTACTATTAGCGCCAACTATTCAGCGCCGTTTAAACTTTTCCGATTTGACATGAAATACTAACTTCCGAAATCCACTTGTTTGGCTGTTGTCCAATACAGCAGTAGTATACATACAAGTTTCTTGTGGGGATAGGCTGAGCAGCATTTTTGCTTATCTGAGCCACAAGCCGTGTCCCGCTGATGTTGAAGATGTTACAAAACGTGTTGAACAAAACAATCCATGTTGATCGTCAGTCCATAATCCAAAAATGTCCAATCTGTCCCATGATGAAAGATCCTTCCTTTAAATCCAAAGCCGGGTTTTTTACTTGATTGTAGTGGCCATTTGTCCATAAAAAACTAATTAAACTTTAAACCAAACAAAATCAAAAGGCCACTGATGCATGGGGATGTGGTTTAACGCAGGCAAAAGAAGATGAATGTCCAAACGGAATCCTTGCGTTTTGTGATGATTTATTTATCAAAATGACACTTCTCAGGGCTGTTTCTCACGTCTGACTTAAAGACGTCAGACCACGTTTGGCGTACATGAGATAGGCCCCACAAAAAACTTGGCATAAAAAAGGAGCAACATTAGTGAATGATATCTACTATGTTGACAATAAACCCATCCTACCTAAAGCATTGCACCAGGCGGCGTGTTTAGTGAGTCATGGGAAGACCCATGTCTCAACAGGAGGGATGGTAACATTAGTAAACAGAAACTATTATACTATAAATTTTGAAAATTCAGCAAAAATGTTCGTATCTAAATGTATGATATGTTTAAAAAACAACTCACAGGGACAGTGTAGACCAAAAAGAGGACAGTTCCCACACCCACCACATCCGTTTCACACTATACATATGGATTTCATAGAGTTAAGCAACTCTAAAGAAGGAAAATATGCATTAGTCATAATTGATGTCTACTCTAATTGGGTGGAAATTTACCCAACAAAAAGAAACGACGCGATAACAGTAGCAACAAAACTATGTAACCACTATTTTCCAACTTATGGTATACCAAGAATTATCAGATCAGATAATGGTACTCATTTTGTGAATGACGTCATAGCTGAAGCAGGAGAAACACTAGGCATAACATTAAAAAATCACTGTGCATATCACCCACAGAGTGCAGGTTTAGT
>ML241014.1:0-12500 GCA_004119915.2 Collichthys lucidus
TAAACATTTAGGATTTTGCTCCTCGATACCCGCACACACGGGCATTGTTCCATATTCATAACTCACTGGTGTTTATTCAGGGTGGTTCAGTGCCGACTTACAATGAGAAAAAAAGCAACATCCGACAGCTCTGAACAAACAGGATGATCAACAACTGATGACGAGTTTAAAAAGAAAGGCATCAAATTGGTGTTTTCAGTAACAGTCACTGCTCACAAGGCAAAACTAGGTGAAAATATTGAATTAGGTTTAAGAACAGCTGCTGTCATCAACGTCATGTTAGTCCATATTAAATAAATGTAGCTATAAATGCATTAATATGCATCTAAACCATTCAGAGTGTTCTGTAGTAACGATGTGACTTTTATAACTGGATGTTAACTGTAATGGAAATGGTCTGAACAATGCACAAACACTGCGTTTAATGCAGAGAACATTGATTCTCGTTTGAATCAGGTGTGGAGTGAGGTTGCTGCTTTAAACAACTCCGCCTCTTTTCTGCAGAAGTTGGCAGTGCATGCTGCTGCTGGTGCCGGGTGATTCTCTTCATCACATTTATGCTGCAGGACAACAGTGACGAAAGTACGGAAACATTCTTTCACCACATACTATAATCTGCATCGCCACCTGTTTTATACAAGACACTAGAAACCCTCCACACAGAGACTTCAATGAGTTATTTAATCATTTTTTATACTGCTCTTATTAAATATGAAGCTCTCTCGTTAACATATATTTGTGATATCGGGATGTCTCGTGGAGCTTTAGATATGGTAGGTCGATTTTTTTTAATTTTATTTTATATAGCAACAAGCCAGAAGAAAACATTTCACAAACTGTCAAACTGCTTTTTTATTGTTGCTCTCGTATTGTGCAATGATGAAGGATAGAACAGTTACAGACAGTTACAGTTACAGACAGTTACAGTTACAGACAGTTACAGACAGTTACAGTTACAGACAGTTAAAGTTACAGACAGTTAAAGTTACAGACAGTTACAGACAGTTACAGTTACAGACAGTTACAGTTACAGACAGTTACAGTTACAGTTACAGTTACAGTTACAGACAGTTACAGTTACAGACAGTTACAGTTACAGACAGTTACAGTTACAGACAGTTACAGTTACAGACAGTTACAGTTACAGGCAGTTACAGTTACAGACAGTTACAGTTACAGTTACAGTTACAGACAGTTACAGTTACAGACAGTTACAGACAGTTACAGTTACAGACAGTTACAGTTACAGACAGTTACAGACAGTTACAGTTACAGTTACAGACAGTTACAGTTACAGTTACAGACAGTTACAGACAGTTACAGTTACAGTTACAGTTACAGTTACAGACAGTTACAGACAGTTACAGTTACAGGCAGTTACAGTTACAGACAGTTACAGACAGTTACAGTTACAGACAGTTACGTTACAGACAGTTACAGTTAAAGGCAGTTACAGTTACAGACAGTTACAGTTACAGACAGTTACAGTTACAGACAGTTACAGACAATTACAGTTACAGACAGTTACAGACAGTTACAGTTACAGACAGTTACAGACAGTTACAGTTACAGTTACAGTTACAGACAGTTACAGTTACAGTTACAGTTACAGACAGTTACAGTTACAGACAGTTACAGTTACAGACAGTTACAGACAGTTACAGTTACAGTTACAGTTACAGACAGTTACAGTTACAGTTACAGTTACAGACAGTTACAGTTACAGTTACAGACAGTTACAGTTACAGACAGTTACAGACAGTTACAGACAGTTACAGTTACAGACAGTTACAGTTACAGGCAGTTACAGTTACAGACAGTTACAGACAGTTACAGTTACAGACAGTTACAGACAGTTACAGACAGTTACAGTTACAGACAGTTACAGACAGTTACAGACAGTTACAGACAGTTACAGTTACAGATAGTTACAGACAGTTACAGTTACAGACAGTTACAGTTACAGTTACAGACAGTTACAGTTACAGATAGTTACAGACAGTTACAGTTACAGACATACAGTACAGACAGTTACAGACAGTTACAGTTACAGAAAGTTACAGACAGTTACAGTACAGACAGTACAGTTACAGACAGTTACAGTACAGACAGTTACAGTTACAGACAGTTACAGACAGTTTACAGACAGTACAGACAGTTACAGTTACAGACAGTTACAGCAGTTACAGACAGTACAGTTACAGGACAGTTACAGACAGTTACAGACAGTTACAGTTACAGACAGTTACAGTTACAGACAGTTACAGTTACAGTTATAGACAGTTACAGTTACAGACAGTTACAGTTACAGTTATAGACAGTTACAGTTACAGACAGTTACAGACAGTTACAGTTACAGACAGTTACAGTTACAGGCAGTTACAGTTACAGACAGTTACAGCTACAGGCAGTTAAAGACAGTTACAGTTACAGTTACAGACAGTTACAGTTACAGACAGTTTACAGTACAGTTATAGACAGTTACAGTTGACAGACAGTTACAGTTACAGTTATAGACAGTTTACAGTTACAGAAGTACAGCAACATACAGTTACAGACAGTTACAGTTACAGGCAGTACAGTTACAGACAGTTACGCTACAGAAGTTACAGACAGTTACAGTTACAGTTACAGACAGTTACAGTTACAGACAGTTACAGTTATGACAGTTACAGACAGTTACAGTACAGACAGTTACAGTTACAGGACAGTTACAGACAGTTACAGTTACAGACAGTTACAGACAGTTACAGTAAGACAGTTACAGACAGTTACAGTTACAGGCAGTTACAGACAGTTACAGTTACAGACAGACAGTTACAGTTACAGACAGTTACAGTTATAGACAGTTACAGTTACAGGACAGTTATAGACAGTTACAGTTACAGTTACAGTTACCAGACAGTACAGAGACAGTACAGTTACAGACAGTACAGAAGTACAGTTACAGACAGTTACAGACAGTTACAGTTACAGGCAGTTACAGACAGTTACCAGTTACAGACAGTTACAGTTATAGACAGTTACAAGTTACAGACGTACAGTTACAGTTACAGACAGTTACAGTTCAGACAGTTACAGTTACAGTTTACAGACAGTTACCAGTTACAGACAGTTACAGTTACAGTATAGCCAGTTACAGACAGTTACGTTACAGTTACAGACAGTTATGACAGTTACAGACAGTTACATTACAGTTACAGACAGTTATAGACAGTTACAGACAGTTACAACAGGTACAGACAGTTACAGACAGTTACAGACAGTTACAGTTACAGACAGTTACAGTTTATAGACAGTTACAGACAGTTACAGTTACAGTTTAAAGACAGTTATAGACAGTTACAGTTACAGTTACAGACAGTTACAGGACAGTTACAGTTACAGCGTTACAGTTTAGACCAGTTACAGACAGTTACAGTTACAGTTAAGACAGTTACAGTTACAGGACAGTTACAGTTACGACAGTTACAGTTACAGTTACAGACAGTACAGTTACAGTTACAGAAGTTCAGTTACAGACAGTTACAGACAGTTACAGACAGTTACAGTTACAGTTACAGACAGTTACAGTTACAGACAGTTACAGTACAGACAGTTACCAGTACAGTAGACAGTTACAGTTACAGACAGTACAGTTACAGACAGTTACAGTTACAGTTACAGACAGTTACAGACAGTTACAGTACAGACAGTTACAGTTACAGACAGTTACAGTTACGACAGTACAGACAGTTACAGACAGTACAGTTACAGACAGTTACAGACAGTTACAGTTACAGACAGTACAGACAGTTAACAGTTACAGACATTACAGTTACAGACCGTTAAGACAGTTACAGTTACAGACCGTTATAGACAGTTACAGTTACAGACAGTTACAGTTACAGTTACAGTACAGTTACAGACAGTTACAGTTACAGACAGTTACAGACAGTTACAGTTACAGACAGTTACAGTTACAGACAGTTACAGACAGTTACAGTTACAGACAGTTACAGTTACAGACAGTTACAGTTACAGACAGTTACAGTTACAGACAGTTATAGACAGTTACAGTTACAGACAGTTACAGTTACAGACAGTTACAGACAGTTACAGTTACAGTTACAGACAGTTATAGACAGTTACAGTTACAGACAGTTACAGACAGTTACAGTTACAGTTACAGACAGTTATAGACAGTTACAGTACAGACAGTACAGTTACAGACAGTTATAGACAGTTACAGACAGACAGTTACAGACAGTTACAGTTACAGACAGTTTACAGTTACAGACAGTTACAGACAGTTACAGTTACAGACAGTTACAGACAGTTACAGTTACAGACAGTTATAGACAGTTACAGTTACAGACAGTTACAGTTACAGTTACAGACAGTTACAGACAGTTACAGTTACAGACAGTTACAGACAGTTACAGTTACAGTTACAGACAGTTACAGTTACAGACAGTTACAGACAGTTACAGTTACAGACAGTTACAGTTACAGACAGTTACAGACAGGTACAGTTACAGAACAGTACAGTTACGACAGTTACAGTTACAGACAGTTATAGACAGTTACAGTTACAGACAGTTACAGTTACAGACAGTACAGACAGTTACAGTACAGTAAGACAGTTATAGACAGTTACAGTTACAGACAGTTACAGACAGTTACAGTTACAGTTACAGACAGTTATAGACAGTTACAGTTACAGACAGTTACAGTTACAGACAGTTTATAGACAGTTACAGTTACAGACCGTTATAGACAGTTACAGTTACAGACGTTACAGTACAGCAGTATAGACAGTACAGTTACAGACAGTTATAGACAGTTACAGTTACAGTTACAGACAGTTACAGTTACAGACAGTTACAGTTATAGACAGTTACAGACAGTTACAGTTACAGACAGTTACAGTTACAGACAGTTACAGACAGTTACAGTTACAGACAGTTACAGACAGTTACAGTTACAGACAGTTACAGACAGTTACAGTTACAGGCAGTTACAGACAGTTACAGTTACAGTTACAGACAGTTACAGTTACAGACAGTTACAGTTATAGACAGTTACAGTTACAGACAGTTATAGACAGTTACAGTTACAGTTACAGTTACAGACAGTTACAGACAGTTACAGTTACAGACAGTTACAGACAGTTACAGTTACAGACAGTTACAGACAGTTACAGTTACAGGCAGTTACAGACAGTTACAGTTACAGACAGTTACAGTTATAGACAGTTACAGTTACAGACAGTTACAGTACAGTTACAGACAGTTACAGTTACAGACAGTTACAGTTACAGTTACAGACAGTTACAGTTACAGACAGTTACAGTTACAGTTATAGACAGTTACAGACAGTTACAGTTACAGGTACAGACAGTTATAGACAGTTACAGACAGTTACAGTTACAGTTACAGACAGTTATAGACAGTTACAGACAGTTACAGTTACAGTTACAGACAGTTACAGACAGTTACAGACAGTTACAGTTACAGACAGTTACAGTTATAGACAGTTACAGACAGTTACAGTTACAGTTACAGACAGTTATAGACAGTTACAGTTACAGTTACAGACAGTTACAGACAGTTACAGTTACAGACAGTTACAGTTATAGACAGTTACAGACAGTTACAGTTACAGTTACAGACAGTTACAGTTACAGACAGTTACAGTTACAGACAGGTTACAGTTACAGTTACAGACAGTTACAGTTAAGTACAGACGTACAGTTACAGACAGTTACAGACAGTTACAGACAGTTACAGTTACAGTTACAGACAGTTACAGTTACAGACAGTTACAGTTACAGACAGTTACAGTTACAGACAGTTACAGTTACAGTTACAGACAGTTACAGTTACAGACAGTTACAGTTACAGACAGTTACAGTTACAGTTACAGACAGTTACAGACAGTTACAGTTACAGACAGTTACAGTTACAGACAGTTACAGTTACAGGACAAGTTACAGACAGTGTACAGAAGTTACAGTTACAGACAGTACAGTACAGACAGTTACAGGACAGTTACAGTTACAGACAGTTACAGACAGTTACGTTACAGACAGTTACGTTACAGACAGTTTACAGTTACAGACAGTTACAGTTACAAGACAGTACAGTACAGACAGTTACAGACAGTTACAGTTACAGACAGTTACAGTTACAGACAGTTACAGACAGTTACAGACAGTTACAGTTACAGACAGTTACAGTTACAGACAGTTACAGACAGTTACAGTTAAGACAGTACAGTACAGACGTTACAGACAGTACAGTTACAGACAGTTATAGACAGTTACGTTACAGAAAGTTACAGTACAGTTACAGACAGTTACAGGACAGTTTACAGTTACAGACAGTTACAGACAGTTACAGTTACAGACAGTACAGTACAGACAGTTACAGACAGTTACAGTTACAGACAGTTACAGTACAGACAGTTACGTACAGACAGTTACAGTTACAGGACAGTTATAGACAGTTACAGTTACAGACAGGACAGTTACAGACAGTTACAGACAGTTACAGTTACAGTACAGACAGTTATAGACAGTTACAGTTACAGACAGTTACAGACAGTTACAGTTACAGTTACAGACAGTTATAGACAGTTACAGTTACAGACAGTTACAGTTACGACAGTTATAGACAGTTACAGTTACAGACAGTTACAGAAGTTACAGTTACAGACAGTTACAGTTACAGACAGTTACAGACAGTTACAGTTTACAGACAGTTACAGACAGTACAGTTACAGACAGTTATAGACAGTTACAGTTACAGACAGTTACAGTTACAGTTACAGACCAGTACAGCAGTTTACAGTTACAGACAGTTACAGACAGGTTACAGTTACAGTTACAGACAGTTACAGTTAAAGACAGTTAAAGACAGTTACAGTTACAGACAGTTACAGTTACAGACAGTTACAGACAGTACAGTTACAGACAGTTACAGTTACAGACAGTTACAGTACAGACAGTTTAGACAGTACAGTTACAGACAGTTACAGTTAACAGACAGTTACAGACAGTTACAGTTACAGTTAGACAGTTATAGACAGTTACAGTTACAGACAGTTACAGACAGTTACAGTACAGTTACAGACAGTTATAGACAGTTACAGTTACAGACAGTTACAGTTACAGACAGTATAGACAGTTACAGTTACAGGACAGTGACAGTTACAGTTACAGACAGTACAGTTACAGACAGTTATAGGACAGTTACAGTTACAGAAGTATAGACAGTTACAGTTACAGACAGTTACAGTTAAGACGTTACAGTTACAGGACAGTTACAGACAGTTACAGTTACAGACAGTACAGTTACAGGAGTTACAGACAGTTACAGTTACAGACAGTTACAGTTACAGACAGTTACAGACAGTTACAGTTATAGACAGTTGTACAGGAAGACAGTTACAGACAGTTACAGTTATAGACAGTTACAGTTTACAGACAGTTACAGTTACAGACAGTTACAGTTACAGACAGTTACAGACAGACAGTTATAGACAGTTACGTTACAGACAGTTACGACAGTTACAGTTATAGACAGTTACAGTTACAGACAGTTACAGGTACGACAGTTACAGACAGTTACAGTTACAGACAGTTACAGTTACAGAAGTTACAGACAGTACATACAGACAGTTACAGTACAGACGTTCAGACAGTAATTATAGACAGTTACAGTTAGACAGTACAGTTACAGACAGTACAGACAGTTACAGTTACAGACAGTTTACAGTTACAGACAGTTAAGTTACAGACAGTTACAGACAGTTACAGTTACAGACAGTTACAGTTACAGACAGTTACGTACAGACAGTTACAGACGTTACAGACAGTTACAGTTACAGACAGTTACAGTTACAGACAGTTAAGACAGTTACAGTTACAGACAGTTACAGTTACAGACCGTTTACAGTTACAGACAGTTACAGACAGTTACAGTTACAGACGTACAGTTACAGACAGTTACAGACAGTTACAGTTACAGACAGTTACAGTTACAGACAGTTACAGTTACAGACAGTTATAGACAGTTACAGTTACAGACAGTTACAGTTACAGACAGTTACAGACAGTTACAGTTACAGTTACAGACAGTTATAGACAGTTACAGTTACAGACAGTTACAGACAGTTACAGTTACAGTTACAGACAGTTATAGACAGTTACAGTTACAGACAGTTACAGTTACAGACAGTTATAGACAGTTACAGTTACAGACAGTTACAGACAGTTACAGTTACAGACAGTTACAGTTACAGACAGTTACAGACAGTTACAGTTACAGACAGTTACAGTTACAGACAGTTACAGACAGTTACAGTTACAGACAGTTATAGACAGTTACAGTTACAGACAGTTACAGTTACAGTTACAGACAGTTACAGACAGTTACAGTTACAGACAGTTACAGACAGTTACAGTTACAGTTACAGACAGTTACAGTTACAGACAGTTACAGTTACAGACAGTTACAGACAGTTACAGTTACAGACAGTTACAGTTACAGACAGTTACAGACAGTTACAGTTACAGACAGTTACAGTTACAGACAGTTACAGTTACAGACAGTTACAGACAGTTACAGTTACAGTTACAGACAGTTATAGACAGTTACAGTTACAGACAGTTACAGACAGTTACAGTTACAGTTACAGACAGTTATAGACAGTACAGTACAGACAGTTACAGTTACAGAGTAGTTTAGACAGTTACAGTTACAGACAGTTATAGACAGTTACAGTTACAGACAGTTACAGTTACAGACAGTTACAGACAGTTATAGACAGTTACAGTTACAGACAGTTACAGTTACAGACAGTTACAGACAGTTACAGTTATAGACAGTTACAGTTACAGACAGTTATAGACAGTTACAGTTACAGACAGTTACAGTTATAGACAGTTACAGTTACAGACAGTTACAGACAGTTACAGTTACAGACAGTTACAGTTACAGACAGTTACAGTTACAGACAGTTACAGACAGTTACAGTTACAGACAGTTACAGTTACAGACAGTTACAGACAGTTACAGTTATAGACAGTTACAGTTACAGACAGTTACAGACAGTTACAGTTATAGACAGTTACAGTTACAGACAGTTACAGTTACAGACAGTTACAGTTACAGACAGTTACAGACAGTTACAGTTATAGACAGTTACAGTTACAGACAGTTACAGACAGTTACAGTTATAGACAGTTACAGTTACAGACAGTTACAGTTATAGACAGTTACAGTTACAGACAGTTACAGTTATAGACAGTTACAGTTACAGACAGTTACAGTTATAGACAGTTACAGTTATAGACAGTTACAGTTACAGACAGTTACAGACAGTTACAGTTATAGACAGTTACAGTTACAGACAGTTACAGTTACAGACAGTTACAGTTACAGACAGTTACAGACAGTTACAGTTATAGACAGTTACAGTTACAGACAGTTACAGACAGTTACAGTTATAGACAGTTACAGTTACAGACAGTTACAGTTATAGACAGTTACAGTTACAGACAGTTACAGTTATAGACAGTTACAGTTACAGACAGTTACAGTTACAGACAGTTACAGTTACAGTTACAGTTACAGACAGTTACAGTTATAGACAGTTACAGTTACAGACAGTTACAGTTATAGACAGTTACAGTTACAGACAGTTACAGACAGTTACAGTTATAGACAGTTACAGTTATAGACAGTTACAGTTACAGACAGTTACAGACAGTTACAGTTACAGACAGTTACAGTTACAGTTACAGTTACAGACAGTTACAGACAGTTACAGTTACAGACAGTTACAGTTACAGACAGTTACAGTTACAGACAGTTACAGACAGTTACAGTTACAGACAGTTACAGTTACAGACAGTTACAGTTACAGACAGTTACAGACAGTTACAGTTACAGACAGTTACAGACAGTTACAGTTACAGACAGTTACAGTTACAGACAGTTACAGACAGTTACAGTTACAGACAGTTACAGACAGTTACAGTTACAGACAGTTACAGACAGTTACAGTTACAGACAGTTACAGTTACAGACAGTTACAGTTACAGACAGTTACAGACAGTTACAGTTACAGACAGTTACAGTTACAGACAGTTACAGTTACAGACAGTTACAGACAGTTACAGTTACAGACAGTTACAGACAGTTACAGACAGTTACAGACAGTTACAGACAGTTACAGACAGTTACAGAGGTCTCCGCTTTGCAGAAATGCAGAATCCTCGGTAGATGACATTTTAAAGAGCAGGTGTTTTAATTATGCTGATGAACATAAAACATCTCTGTCGTCCTGTAACTTCAGTTTTTTCAGCTGAATGGCGTCGCGCTATAATTTCAAGATTTGACAGTCAGTCAACCAAGACGCTGCCTAAACAGTCAGGTTAGTGATTTATCGAATTTGATCATCTGAATGATTGAGGTGATGTGATGCCGCATTAATCGGTGTTGTGAACATTTCTACCTCAGCTGCAATGTGTAATACGAAGGTAGAGTGTCCGGAGGAGTCGTACGGCTTCTACATCCAGAGCGGAGCTGCTAACGTCATGCCTCCAAAGATCTGCCTCCAGAACAAACCGTAGGAGTTTGAGCTTCTTCTTCTCACGTCCAAACTTCTGTTGTTGCCTTTAGATTTAAAAAAAAGGTCACAGTGGTTGAGTGTGAACCACACTGACTGCTGCTGTTTCAAACTTTTCTCAGGGTGCTTGGAATGGTCCTCAACAACGCTGGAATTGGAATAAACATTGTTATAGTGAACGGTAAGTTCGGGGGTAGTAACCTGCGTCGCTGTGGTTCATGGATCATCCCTCACAGTAAAGTGTCTGTATGTAACAGGTAAAACCGGGGAAGCCATAAAGACCGGTCACTTTAACATGTTCACCGGCGGTAAGTAGCGGCCGATCGTTAATATAATTTAATTTGCACGTGGTCCCGTGCAGTCAGAGGATTTCACGTTTCCGTTGCAGACGTACAGCCGCTCATTGACTTCCTGAAGAGCATCGACAAAGGCTCGGTTGTGCTGATTGCAACATACGATGAACCGGCGTCAAAGTAAAATGTCGCACACTCAAACGTTCACTTTTAAAAGTGAAACCGGTGAAAACTCTGACTGACAAACTGTGACTGGCTCGTTGAAACAGGCTGAACGATGAAGCCAGGAAGCTGATGGCTGAACTGGGAAGCACTGCGGTCCAGTCGCTGAGATTCAGAGACAGCTGGGTGTTTGTTGGAGGCAGAGGAGCAGCAGTGGACAGCAGCTTCGAAAAGGTAAACACACCTTTTATGATTGGTTATGGGAGGAGGAGGTGAATGGGACCAGGAACTGTCATGTGACACCATTCACCTGATTACAGGTCCGTGCAGGATCAATGAGTATACGAGGATTTACATGCTCTGGTTTCTCTGACTGTTTCCAGCACGTGAAGAATGACCCGGCAAATAATAAATACGAAAACTGGCCGGAGCTCATCGAACTCCATGGATGCATCCCCAGATATCAGGAGTGACCCGCTGCAGCGTCCTAAAGGATGAAGACTGACAGACAGCAGGATTACTGCCTGAAGACAGAGACGTCCACATGTTCTCTTCACTGCTTCTTCCTGTGGGTGGAAGGAAGTCTAAACACTGTGGGTCTCTGTGGGTCTCTGTGGGTCACTGTGGGTCACTGTGGGTCTCTGTGGGTCTCTGTGGGTCTCTGTGGGTCTCTGTGGGTCACTGTGGGTCTCTGTGGGTCTCTGTGGGTCTCTGTGGGTCACTGTGGGTCTCTGTGGGTCTCTGTGGGTCACTGTGGGTCACTGTGGGTCACTGTGGGTCTCTGTGGGTCACTGTGGGTCACTGTGGGTCTCTGTGGGTCTCTGTGGGTCTCTGTGGGTCACTGTGGGTCTCTGTGGGTCTCTGTGGGTCTCTGTGGGTCACTGTGGGTCACTGTGGGTCACTGTGGGTCTCTGTGGGTCTCTGTGGGTCTCTGTGGGTCACTGTGGGTCTCTGTGGGTCTCTGTGGGTCTCTGTGGGTCACTGTGGGTCTCTGTGGGTCTCTGTGGGTCACTGTGGGTCTCTGTGGGTCTCTGTGGGTCACTGTGGGTCTCTGTGGGTCTCTGTGGGTCTCTGTGGGTCTCTGTGGGTCTCTGTGGGTCTCTGTGAGCATTTGGGTCTGAAGGACATTTTTAATGGATCATCAACCCTCGTCACAGAAGAGAGATGACGAGTTTTATCTGTGCTCACCTTCAGATACCTGACTGACTGTATGTAAAATCTCCTTCTCCTCCTTCTCCTTCTTCTTCTTCTTCTTCTTCTTCTTCTTCTCCTCCTCCTTCTTCTTCTCCTCCTCCTTCTCCTTCTTCTTTGGTCTTTTCCCTTCAGGGTCACCACAGTGAATCAGTTGCCTCCATCTCACTCTGTCTTCTGCATCTTCTTCTCTCACACCAGCTTCCTTCATGTCCTCTTTCACTGCATCCATAAACC
>ML241014.1:17500-25000 GCA_004119915.2 Collichthys lucidus
CAACAACGTGAACACTTTAACAACAACAACAACAACGTGAACAGTAACAACAACGGCATGAACACTGTAACAACAACAACGTGAACACTGTAACAACAACAACGTGAACACTGTAACAACAACAACAACAACGTGAACACTAACAACAACGACATGAACACTGTAACAACAACAACGTGAACACTGTAACAACAACAACGTGAACACTGTAACAACAACAACAACAACGTGAACACTAACAACAACGACATGAACACTGTAACAACAACAACATGAACACTGTAACAACAACAACATGAACACTGTAACAACATGAACACTGTAACAACAACAACATGAACACTGTAACAACAACAACATAAACACTGTAACAACAACAACATGAACACTGTAACAACATGAACACTGTAACAACAACAACATGAACACTGTAACAACAACAACAACATGAACACTGTAACAACAACAACATGAACACTGTAACAACAACAACATGAACACTGTAACAACAACAACATGAACACTGTAACAACAACAACATGAACACTGTAACAACAACATGAACACTGTAACAACAACATGAACACTGTAACAACAACATGAACACTGTAACAACAACAACATGAACACTGTAACAACAACAACATGAACACTGTAACAACAACATGAACACTGTAACAACAACAACATGAACACTGTAACAACAACAACATGAACACTGTAACAACAACAACATGAACACTGTAACAACAACAACAACATGAACACTGTAACGACAACAACGTGAACACTGTAACAACAACAACAACAACATGAACACTGTAACAACAACAACATGAACACTGTAACAACAACAACATGAACACTGTAACAACAACAACATGAACACTGTAACAACAACAACATGAACACTGTAACGACAACAACGTGAACACTGTAACGACAACAACGTGAACACTGTAACGACAACAACGTGAACACTGTAACTACAACAACAACAACATGAACACTGTAACAACAACAACATGAACACTGTAACAACAACAACATGAACACTGTAACAACAACAACATGAACACTGTAACAACAACAACATGAACACTGTAACAACAACATGAACACTGTAACAACAACAACATGAACACTGTAACAACAACATGAACACTGTAACAACAACAACATGAACACTGTAACAACAACAACATGAACACTGTAACAACAACAACGTGAACACTGTAACAACAACAACATGAACACTGTAACGACAACAACGTGAACACTGTAACAACAACAACAACAACAACATGAACACTGTAACAACAACAACATGAACACTGTAACAACAACAACATGAACACTGTAACAACGACAATGACGTGAACACTAACAACAACAACGTGAACACTAACAACAACAACGTGAACACTAACAACAACAACATGAACACTAACAACAACGTGAACACTAACAACAACAACAACGTGAACACTAACAACAACCACAACAACGTGAACACTAACAACAACAACAACATGAACACTAACAACAACAACAACGTGAACACTAACAACAACAACAACAACATGAACACTAACAACAACAACAACAACATGAACACTAACAACAACAACAACAACAACGTGAACACTAACAACAACAACAACCACATGAACACTGTAACAACAACAACAACGACGTGAACACTGTAACAACAACAACAACGACGTGAACACTGTAACAACAACAACAACGACGTGAACACTGTAACAACAACAACAACATGAAGACTGTAACGACGACGGCGGCGTGAACACTGTAACGACGACGGCGGCGTGAACACTGTAACAACAACAACAACATGAACACTGTAACAACAACAACAACATAAACACTGTTGGAACAGTTGAACACAAAATGCTAATGGCCGACTGTTTTTCGTCTTCCAGGATCAACGTAGGAGGGAAGCTGCTGACCAATCATCTGAAGGAGATCATTTCATATCGGTAGGCTGAGCTCGCTCAGTGTCCTCTGTTGTGTCCATGTTTGGTTCAACTCTTCAAGTCAAAGAATAATCTCTCTTTTGCTTTTAGACAGTTACACGTCATGGATGAAACGTATGTGATCAACCAGGTGAAAGAAGACGTCTGCTATGTCTCCCAGCAGTTTCATAAAGACATGGAGATCGCACAGTGAGTCACACAGAGACAGTAAACAGCTGGATCAGAACCTCATGAAGATAACATGAAGTTTCACTTTAATGTCCTGAATCTTCTTTAAACTGACTGTTGTCAGGATGAAGGGGGAGGAGAACTCTGTGATGAGGGACTATGTTCTTCCAGATTTCAGCTCCATCAAAAAAGGTTTCTGTAAGGTGAGGAAACTGGCTTTAGTCACTTTGAGGGGTTCTGACGTAGGGCTGCACGATATGGCCTATAACCAATATCTCTATTTTTAAGCTATATCGCCATGCACGATATATATCTCTATTTTTATTTCTCCTGTAAATCACTATGAATGTTAAATTCAACCCTTTGATGCAAAGAATAACATCAGTGTGATGATTCAGGTAGACTCTTCTATTAGATTAGTAACCGGGCGCGTCTTGGCAGCGGAGCGAGCCGGCTGCATTCACGCGAGAATCCTGGACATACCCGAGACCCCGCGACAAACAGTGTAAACAACAACAACAACAACAACAACCAGCTGACTCTGCTTCTCCGACGTGGAGGAGATTATAAAAAGCATCTGTTGTGTCATAAATGATTGTGTGTTGTTCCACTTCAACAATCAGTCTCTCGTCGTCCATGTTGAGACCCTTTGATCGATCTTTGATCACCTGGTGCCGCCGGTCGTGACGTAACGTTGATGTGAAGTTGTAAAAAGCTACATGAACTGCGTTTTGTGTTTTATTTTGAAAGGGGGCGGAAGTTTATTACGTTGATTCTGTGTCGGGTTTCCTGTCTGGTGCGCAGTGCTCTGTTGAAATTTACGAGGTTCAGCAGCGGCTCGCGTCAGAAATAGAATTAGATGCAGACGGCTTAAAACATTTACGTGACAAGTACTCGATGGTCGCGATATAGTCATTTCATACATCTCACGTAGAACAAGCCGCGATATATCGAGTATGTTCGATATATCGCCAGGCGCGCAGATAGGTTTGAGAAACTGGGGGGGACGAAGCTGCCCCCCCCCCACCCCCGGGACGGAGATTTTGCCGTGCGCCCCTGGATGCGCCGTGCGCCCTGGTCAGTCTGTCCGGCTCCCCCTCTACCTCGTCAACCCCCCCGCCCACGGGAGCTCCGCTGTCTTAATGAGCGGTATCGAAAATTCACGAGGTTATTGTCGGGCGCTCGTGGCGCCCCGGGCGGCTGCCCTGTCCGCCCGTACCTAAAACCGCTACTGGCACACACCTCAGTAAACCAAATATTATGTTAATTCATATTTTGGTTTCCTCGTGATGCTTGAATCAGAAGATTTGAAGGAGACAAAGTTTAAACAAACAAACAAAAAAAAACGTTAAGCTACATAAAAGTGGGTGGGACGGATCTACGGTCATTCAAAAGTGGGTGTGTCATGACACGCCTGACACACCCACTAATTGCGCCCCTGTATATCGCGGCAGTAGCTCAGTCCATAGGGACTTGGCTTGGGAACCGGAGGGTGGCTGGTTCAAGTCCCACATGGACCAAAATATGGAAGGTGGGCTGGTAGCTGGAGAGGTGCCAGTTCACCTCCTGGGCACCGACCCCCCCAACTGCTCACTGGGCGCTGGTCTGGCCGGCTGCCCATCACTCCACCATCTCTCTGCACGTTTGCATGTCTATGCCGTGTACTGCATGTGTATGTGTCCGGATTAAAAATGCATGTGAAATAAAGAATAGAGTGAAAAGACAATTTCCCCACTGTGGGATTAATAAAGTTCTTCTTCTATATCGCCCACCCCTAGTCTGACGTTTATTTATCGACCTGCTGTCCTTGTTCTTCAGCCACGAGAGGACATGGTCTTCAGTGGAAAGTACAAGACAGGAGAGCAGATCTTGAGGCTGGCCAACGAGCGCTTTGCTGTTCCTGAGATGCTCTTCCACCCGGCAGACATTGGCATCCAGGAGACGGGCATCCCAGAGGCCATCGTGGACTCCATCCAGTCCCTGCCCGAAGGTCAGACGTTATTATGAGCTTGGCGTGTTCACCTTTAGATCACCATGTTCACCAGCAAAGACAGACGTGTGTGTTTCTGCCATCAGACATGCAGCCACACTTCTACCAGAACATCGTCCTGACCGGAGGGAACACTTTGTTTCCGGGCTTCAGAGAGCGACTGGAGGCAGAGCTGCGATCGCTCGCCCCCGCTCACCTTCCCGTGTCCGTCCTGCTGCCTTCAAAGTGAGTTTAGGAGTTTACACCATCAGCATGAATCTACACACACACATCACCCGTTTCCTCTTTGTCCTGCAGTCCGATCTGTTATCCGTGGGAAGGAGGCAAGCTGCTGGCTCACAGTCCGGACTACGACGAGATCGTGGTGACGCGAGAGGACTACGAAGAGAACGGGCACTGTGTCTGTGAAGAGAAGTTTGATATTTGACTGAAACTCTGAAGATTATGTTTCATCAGTGCTTTATATTTTTATACGTGTGTGTGTTCATGGTGGACTCAACACTTTCTTTATCATTGTAAGTAAAGTGTGAACAGACATATTAAAATATGACCAGCATCATATTTACACATGGACTCCTCTTGTAGTTTTCAGTGTTTCACGTGTCGATCTTGTCGCGAAGGTGAGAGTAAGTTTCTCTGACATGAGAAACTTTGATGGAAACATTTGTGGGATGGACTGAATCAGACTAAAGGTCTTAATAATTTAAACTTCATGATATAAATAACAAAACGTGGAGCAGGTTAGCGTCTTCACCTCCAGCACTTTTATTGTATTTACCGTACACACAGTTTGGAGTCCGTCACTAAATCACCTGACTCATATTATTATTAATATTATTAATATTATTATTAATGTTATCGTTTGTGCAGCCTCGTGTTGCTGCTGCTGCAGCTTTTACTGTTGAAATGAACAAATCTGCAGCTCAGAACCTTTTTTAAGGAACAGCCAGATCTTCAGCTTCAGTTTTAGCTTCAGCTTCAGTTTTAGCTTCAGCTTCAGTTTTAGCTTCAGTTTTAGCTTCAGTTTTAGCTTTAGCTTCAGTTTTAGCTTCAGCTTTAGCTTCAGTTTTAGCTTCAGCTTCAGTTTTAGCTTCAGTTTTAGCTTCAGTTTTAGCTTCAGTTTTAGCTTCAGTTTTAGCTTCAGCTTCAGTTTTAGCTTCAGTTTTAGCTTCAGCTTCAGTTTTAGCTTCAGTTTTAGCTTCAGCTTCAGTTTTAGCTTCAGTTTCAGTTTTAGCTTCAGTTTTAGCTTCAGTTTCAGTTTTAGCTTCAGTTTTAGCTTCAGGTTCAGTTTTAGCTTCAGTTTTAGCTTCAGTTTTAGTTTTAGCTTCAGTTTTAGCTTTAGCTTCAGTTTTAGCTTCAGGTTCAGTTTTAGCTTCAGTTTTAGTTTCAGTTTTAGCTTCAGTTTTAGCTTCAGCTTCAGTTTTAGCTTCAGTTTTAGCTTCAGTTTTAGTTTTAGCTTCAGTTTTAGCTTTAGCTTCAGTTTTAGCTTTAGCTTCAGTTTTAGCTTTAGCTTCAGTTTTAGCTTTAGCTTCAGTTTTAGCTTCAGTTTTAGCTTCAGCTTCAGTTTTAGCTTCAATTTTAGCTTCAGCTTCAGTTTTAACTTTAGCTTAAGTTTTAGCTTCAGCTTCAGTTTTAGCTTCAGCTTCAGTTTTAGCTTTAGCTTCAGTTTTAGCTTCAGGTTCAGTTTTAGCTTCAGTTTTAGCTTCAGTTTTAGCTTCAGCTTCAGTTTTAGCTTCAGTTTCAGTTTTAGCTTCAGTTTTAGCTTCAGTTTTAGCTTCAGCTTCAGTTTTAGCTTCAGTTTCAGTTTTAGCTTCAGTTTTAGCTTCAGTTTTAGCTTCAGCTTCAGTTTTAGCTTCAGTTTTAGCTTCAGCTTCAGTTTTAGCTTCAGCTTCAGTTTTAGCTTCAGTTTTAGCTTCAGCTTCAGTTTTAGCTTCAATTTTAGCTTCAGCTTCAGTTTTAGCTTTAGCTTCAGTTTTAGCTTCAGTTTTAGCTTCAGTTTTAGTTTTAGCTTCAGTTTTAGCTTCAGGTTCAGTTTTAGCTTCAGTTTAAGTTTTAGCTTCAGTTTTAGCTTCAGTTTTAGCTTCAGCTTCAGTTTTAGCTTCAGCTTCAGTTTTAGCTTTAGCTTCAGTTTTAGCTTCAGGTTCAGTTTTAGCTTCAGTTTTAGCTTCAGTTTTAGCTTCAGCTTCAGTTTTAGCTTCAGTTTCAGTTTTAGCTTCAGTTTTAGCTTCAGCTTTAGCTTCAGCTTCAGTTTTAGCTTCAGCTTCAGTTTTAGCTTCAGTTTCGGTTTTAGCTTCAGTTTTAGCTTCAGCTTCAGTTTTAGCTTCAGTTTTAGCTTCAGCTTCAGTTTTAGTTTTAGCTTCAGTTTTAGCTTTAGCTTCAGTTTTAGCTTCAGGTTCAGTTTTAGCTTCAGTTTTAGCTTTAGCTTCAGGTTCAGTTTCAGCTTAAGCTTCAGTTTTAGCTTTAGTTTTAGCTTCAGTTTTAGCTTCAGCTTCAGTTTTAGTTTTAGCTTCAGTTTTAGCTTTAGCTTCAGTTTTAGCTTCAGGTTCAGTTTTAGCTTCAGTTTTAGCTTTAGCTTCAGGTTCAGTTTCAGCTTAAGCTTCAGTTTTAGCTTTAGTTTTAGCTTCAGTTTCAGTTTTAGCTTCAGTTTTAGCTTCAGGTTCAGTTTTAGCTTCAGTTTTAGCTTCAGGTTCAGCTTAAGCTTCAGTTTTAGCTTTAGTTTCAGTTTTAGCTTCAGTTTTAGCTTCAGTTTTAGCTTCAGTTTTAGCTTCAGGTTCAGCTTAAGCTTCAGTTTTAGCTTCAGTTTTAGCTTCAGGTTCAGCTTAAGCTTCAGTTTTAGCTTCAGTTCTAGCTTCTGTTTTAGCTTCAGCTTCAGTTTTAGCTTCTGTTTTAGCTTCAGCTTCAGTTTTAGCTTCAGCTTAAGCTTCAGTTTTAGCTTCAGCTTCTGTTTTAGCTTCAGTTTTAGCTTCAGTTTTAGCTTCAGCTTCAGTTTTAGCTTCAGTTTTAGTTTTAGCTTCAGTTTTAGCTTCAGCTTCAGTTTTAGCTTTAGTTTTAGCTTCAGTTTTAGCTTCAGCTTCAGTTTTAGCTTCAGCTTCAGTTTTAGCTTCAGTTTTAGTTTTAGCTTCAGTTTTAGCTTCAGCTTAAGCTTCAGTTTTAGCTTCAGCTTCTGTTTTAGCTTCAGTTTTAGCTTCTGTTTTAGCTTCAGTTTTAGCTTCAGCTTCAGTTTTAGCTTCAGTTTTAGTTTTAGCTTCAGTTTTAGCTTCAGCTTCAGTTTTAGCTTTAGTTTTAGCTTCAGTTTTAGCTTCAGCTTCAGTTTTAGCTTCAGCTTCAGTTTTAGCTTCAGTT